>CABFPE010000019.1:471045-484006 GCA_900660155.1 Hofstenia miamia | reverse complement strand
TACATACGGTTTCGTGTATTTTCTTAAATACTTACCATATATATATATATATATATAATGTATATATGTATGTACAAATATATAGATAAATAATGCATGCGAGGTGTAGATCTAGGATTTGTGGTTTGCAGAAATTTTATCCTTGACAAATGCTATCTGAACGTTACGACCAGTTAAGTTTGCTTCAATGGCAGCCTATCATCTGTTCCATGGAATTTATATCATAAAAATATACAAGTAATTTCGGCTGATTGATATTTGAACAAAATAACTTACTTTATATTGTATGCTCAGTAGTTATTTAGTTCATAGTTTGTTTTATTATTCACTGCAGGGTAGCGAAAATATTGTTATTCTGTCATTATTGTTATTTTTTTTATTACTAGGAAGCTGCCCATGATATGCCCGGGGATTTCAATGGGCAGTATTAGATATTAAATAAATGAATAAACTTTAAACAAACCATATTTTGTGTTTTTAATATTTTATGGACGAAATAAGTAACAAATGTGATCATCATACATTGGTAAAAATGATTTTTATTTACAATTTTAGAATATGAAACTCCTTAATTAACCATTTAATATTATAAGCACATTCAAAGCATGGTAACACCTAATGCAAACGAGTGTATAGAATCACAACAAAATGCAGTTCATTATTGTAGGTGTATAGATTATTATTATAGAAACTTGGAGTTTTACCTGTTTTTGACAAGCCAATAGCTTTTACCATCTTCAACTCCATAGCCAACAACCAATACACCATGATCAGGATCATCTGTTTTGCATGCGGGTTCATAGTATACGCCTAAGTAAAATTATTTCTAAAAACTTTGGAAAAACGTTTATGTTTTTCTGTGTTTTGAATTGTTAGCAATTAACCTAGATATCTTATTGACGAGATGGAGTTTGTTTCATTCGGTGCATATACACGTTTTTTTATATAAGAAACTAGGTGAAGGAGCTAGTTCTAAAAGTTTCTTAATTTTGGTAAAATTTTTGATGTTTTTAGTTCCAAAAATTTCTTATTCAGTTTCTAATTATTTTTGATAAAAATTTTCATCCAATGAGTGATATAGTTCTAAATATTTCTTAATTTCTTAATTTTGCACACAACACAAAAACTTAACAAATATTAACTATACAGTAGTCATATGTATGAACACAACACAAAATCTCAACAAATAACTACATATACAGTAGTCAATAGTAGTCGTATATAAATTTTTTTTCTATGCAATGCAATGACTTCTTTTAGATAATCGATGATGGCTTACAGCTTTTACCACAGGAAAAAGAAATGTAAATATGTATGAAAAAAGTTTCATATTTGAAAAATAGTCATATAATGTAGTTCCAAAAGTTTCTTAATTTTTCGAGATTCTACATGTAGGTTTCTTATAAACTGGTTTCTTATATAAAAAAACGTGTACAAATGTATATCCTATTTGCAATAGAATTGTAATAATGACATTTTAAAAACTTCCTCAGAAAAACAATATTTTACATGATCATTTGGTAGTTTAATGATGATGATCCTGAAAACAAATGATATTTAAAACAATATAGTCTGTTAGAATACATCAGAATAAAGTCATAAGTAACCAAGCTTCTTCTGCTTTCTAATGTACATGCACATTATATGTTTAAGAAAAATCATCAAGTGTTCTAATGCATTGAATAGCCTTGTAGATGTAGACGACGTAAAACATTCTTGGAATCGAAGAGGAATAGAAAATTAGGCGGAATTAGAAAATTCGATTTCCTCGATTCAAAATCCTCTGTAAGAAAAATCTGATACGAAAAAATGAGAAATTTACATATATTACTTTATATTTAAATTTATCCGATTTTTCCAAAAAACAGATATTAATCCGATTCGATATGATACAATACGATTGGAAAAATCTAAGTATCATTACAATTAAAGAAGAATGGCAATATTACATCAAACATCTATATTTCATAATAGAAAATATGCATATATATATATATATATATATATGCATATATGCTACCTTCAATTGTTAGAGGAGTGGATATCAAAAGAATGCTAAAACAAGTTACTGGGAGTGTAATTATATAGAACTTAAACTTAGAATTGTGAAATAGGGAGAGCACTTAAGCAAGGAAAGATAACACATATATAAAAGATAATTATCCACATGTATAATAAATAGGGTGACATTTGCGGTGAAAAATTACAAGAGTAAGCTACATCACAAAGCGGCTGTTGAGAAAATATGGATGAAGGAACTTAAACCTATGTTAGATAAAAGACCATGACAAAATTTGAAGAAATGCAGTACATACGCATCCTGAAATATTTTACATCAAAAATATTCATACCCAATAAACAAAATGCACCTTTGCATTATAAACTATAAAATCAACCTCTGCATGCAGGTATTAAATTGAGTTGATTTGTTTCTGTAATATATTTTTGAAATTTTACATTTAGAAATTTATAATTACTGCCTTCATTTGATGCAGTCAAACTTAGTTTCCATAAATCTATCAAAATATAATTCTATTCAAGTAATAGAGTTGTGCATCCATTCCCTGGACTGGATACCTTCCATCCAATATATATATATATGTAAATATAAGTACATATATACATATATATACATATATATATATGTATATATAAATACACATATATATGTATATATATATATATATATATATATATATATATATATATATATATATATATATATATATATATATATATATATATATATATATATATATATATATTTTTCATTAAAACAGGCTAAAAAAATTTTAAAAAATATCTATTTGCCTTTGTCAGAAGTAATACTAA
The DNA here is from genome assembly GCA_900660155.1 of Hofstenia miamia. NCBI lineage: Eukaryota > Metazoa > Xenacoelomorpha > Acoela > Hofsteniidae > Hofstenia > Hofstenia miamia. The sequence goes on along the minus strand of CABFPE010000019.1, from coordinate 481,174 downwards.
AAATAATTGTTTGTCTTTAATGCCATTATTGCTATTCACACTTAGCAAGGAATTTATGATTGTAGCAACCTTTGCAAGCTTTGAATTAAACAACATCTGCTATTTTACATTAAAATTCTAATTAACCTTTTCGAAGGAATGATTATGGCACTCTCATTTAAAGTAATTAATGAATAAATTTAGAAATTGATAGAAAAATAACTAAGAGTTTACCTTTACTTAGATTTCAAAAATAGAAAAAAGGTCTTGGAGTAGAATTTGCGAACAAATAATCCCGCCAAACATTTTGGAAAAACAAAGCAGTAGTAAGTCGATAACTATGGAGAGATGATTGGTTGATGCATTCTTTTTTCTCAGTTGCTGAATGGTAGACGACGCTGACTGTGATTGAGACAGGCGGCATTACTAGTAACATAAAAGCTTACATCAAGTAATTGATCGCAAAGCACGAGAAAACATTTTTGGTCCTTTGTCAAAGTGTGTTTATAATCAACTACAACTTAAAAAATCATAAAGCACTGTTTATCATAAATAATCAATGGCATAAATTTAATTAAAATGAGATTTGAAAAATAATTTTTGGATAGACAGTTTGACGGTGTTTTTACATTAAATTTCTCTTTTTAATTTGTTTGTTAGAAGCATTTTCATATTTAAAGCACATTTATTGCTTGTTAAAAATAGAATGAAGAGTACAATCTAATAGATATTAACACTGCAAAAATATAAATATACGGTTTGCATGCTTAAAATTTATTAAAGATATGAAATACCTCTTAATGATTACCTTCTTAATAAAATGCAAATTTTTTTAATATATTTGTAATTTTTTAAATTTTAGGTTGAATATTTATATCATTGCATCATTTAGAACAGCTAAGGGTAAATGAATCGGGGACGATTAAATGTTTCCTTCTTTGAATGTACTTTAGAAAATCGTTTATGATTCTTAAGAAAACTAACAAATTTGTGTATCGAGCAAAATCAACTGAAATTAAATAGGAAATAGAAACTTAGACTTAAATCTTGACGGATTCACATAATTACGCTAGCTCAAAGCCAATTATGCATTTTTGATAATGATGTTTTTTTTCTAGAACGGAATTCATAACCTAAATGCCATATGTTGATGTAAGTACTTTCATAATGTTGAGACATGTGGTTTATATAAAATGTAGATAAAATATTTCCCCATTACTATGCCTAAGGAACTCCAATGATTTACAAACTGTATCTAATCAAAATAAAAAATTCATCGTAATTTACATCTCCAAAACTACTTACGATACTTTTTTGCCTCATATTTGTTCTAGACAATTTTTATAGCACTACACCACACCACCACTTAAATATTTTGAATCCTTCCTAGAAGATACAGAATCATTTTTTAAAACATCATCTCTACTATATATACGTATATATGTATATATATATATATATATATATTTACATCATCCATTTGTACAACTTTATGTAAATTTCATGAATTGGAGGGGAATATACCGAAATACTTAAAAATATTGTTCTTAAACATAGACAATAAGCAATTTGCATACTCTCGCTTCATAAGGGTATGATTGTTCTGAATCAATTCCATGATTTTGTTTGATGTATGCGAAACCACCGTCCATCGTTCCACCTTCACAGCCATGGTTTCCAAAACGTTGGCTGCAATCAACCAAATTCTGTTCGCTAAGATCGGTTTTCTTATCTCCACTATACTTAATATGCTGACCTTCTAAACTTCCAGTAGTAGAAAAAGCCCAGCATGATCCGCATTCACCCTAGAAGAGATGACAATATACTCAGTTTATGTAATATGATTGTTAAATATATATGTATGATAAGTTACAGTTTTTAAAAAAAAGTAGAGATATTTTCATGATTTGGCTTAATCTTTGGTGAAAGTTAACATCGCTTAGACTAACTTCATGAAAACAAGACATGAATGATTTTTTTATATACGATTGTTGATATATTTATGTTTTTTTTCATGGTATACCAATGTCTTACTTCTAAAACTGCTGAAAAATCATATCATTTTGCAAATACGTTGTGTAAAAAGTTTGGGATTCGAACAAAAATTATTAAAAAAACTTTTAAAATTTCTTAATAATGAATTTTAAAAGGATAAGCGGTTTTAGGATATTACGTTTGTCCTGAGTAAGTTTTCACTAAAAGAACTAATTGAACCAAGTCCCAGCCAACATGCCAAGCTCGTTCAAAATATCCTGCAAACCGAATAAATTTTTTTGAAATTAGAAAAGGGGTTTTCCTTTTCTCCAGTTTTCGTTATAACTTTATATATTAAGCATAACAGCTCTATGTTAATATTTTTATCAATCCTAAGAAATCAAACAAACTTTTGGCTCAGTTTAGAGTTTTTTCGGATGAACGCTAACAAATATCGTTTGAAAAATATTAAAATATTTCATAAATTTATTTGCCAAGTTGTTCATTCATCCAATTTAGGGTACGTTCAGACGAGTATCTTTGATGTAATTGCGTTCAGACCAGCATCATTTTGAAGTATATCAAAGAACGCGTATCAAAGATGCGCGTCGGAACACTCCTTTAATGTCCAGTTGATTCAATCACATACTAGTGACACTTCAGTATGTTTTCAATGTTGATATAGCTCATAGATAACGTCTTAAGTTTAACTTTTACAACTAACAACTCTATTAGAGCTAGCATGGGCTGCAGCAAGAAATATTATTGATAATTAATGAAAATAATAAATAATTAGCTCTTAACAATTCGAACAACAAAGATGTTTAAATTTAATTACCTGAAAATAAGACTTATCAATCATTTATAAAAAATTGGTATAGAAGTTCTTAAATTGAAATAAACAAATGACATACCTGATTCTTAACTTCGGTAACAAGTCCTTTTTTTCGCCAATCCACTTCTTTGGGTAAATTGTAATATTCAATCAATTTAAAAAGATGAGAATTTGATGTTCTATTTTGCATCTTATAACCATTACGAACTTTGAATTCATCCAATTTCTAAAGGTTTGATGTGAATATAAAAGACAAAAGCTCTAATATAGTTTAATAAACACTTTACTACATGTAGTGAAAGTCTTAAAATATTTCAGAAAAATCACCAAATCACTAAATTCATTCATTTCTGTGACAAAGGAGTGCACACCAATATCTGCTTCAAACTTTTGTAATGCAACATATCTGAAGTTCTCCATCCATATTTCAAATCTTTTACCTTCTTCCTCAGCATTGGCATACTAAAATGAAGCAATGTTAAAATTCTAAAAGCGCTGGAACATATAGTGTCTGACAACATTATCAACTTAATGTAATTGACGTTGAAGAACGTAAGCCGATTCTACAAATGATTGGAACCTAAATTCATTCAAAATTTCTTTCCTATAAAAGGTTTACCATTTCTCAGATTGTGCTTTTTATAATTATCAACTATATTAAAAGGCAAAATTATATCTAATCATTTAACCCTCAGATGACAGTTGGGATCCATTCGACCCCAAACTAAATTATTCAACGTCTTGCCAATTAACTAATATAATGAATTTTGAGATGTTCATAGCAGAATTATAATTTCAACATATAGTTCTAAGAAACGTTCAAAAAATTGAAATTTGAAAGATGTTTTTGCAGTATAAATAGTTATTTGAATTTTCTTAATTGTCATTTAAGGGTTAAACAATAATGATAATAACATCAAATGCTGGAAGCAAAATCAAACAAATTAGATTAAACACATTTTACAATGACAATTTCATTTCACTTTGACGTGTATCTATATAATTAAGCATTAGTAAACAGTGTCAGTTTACCGGCATTTGTCTTATATACATGTATAATGCCTTCGGTCAAGTCTAACTAATACTGTATAAATTCCGATTAAACATGTTTTAGAATCTTTTTTGAAATTTCTTGGGTGAAATAGAAATCATTAGAAATTTTCAGTTTTTGTGACACACATGCAGTGTAAGATGTGAGGTAGGGTGAAGGATAATGGCAGCAAAATTTTGGATTCCTTTGCGTTACCCCCACATCCAAATAATGTCGAAATATCTATGCTACATGAGGGGGTTAGTCGCAGGCTTTTGCTAGTTTACAAAACACTTATATGATTAAGTTGCGTTTTGGAAAATCAGACAAAGTGTAGATTAAAACAATATAGTTTATTGCAGGTAGGCTATAAAATGGTTCTTCAATATTAAAATTTGACTTAAATCAATTTAACTTACGACTTTATTGTAGGCTTTCTTCCACTGTTCATACTTTTCTTTCAACTTAATACGAAACGCTGATGTTGAAACTAACACCACAAGTAAGAGAATGCAGTATTTCATTTTCTAAAGACAGATTTATAAAATATTGTGGTAGACTAGTAGAAATGCCAAAAGTTATTAAATGTAAGATGAATTATATTTGTGAATACAAATGGTTTAGCAGGCCAATGAAATGTAGACAAAATGCTAGGCAGCGCTAGAGATACCCAAATCAAAATAAAAAACAAGTGCCAATTATGATGATAAAGCACTGTTACTGTACTCTGTACCAAAAAATATATGACTTCTCAGCTTCAGATGCATTTCATACCTTGTTGCTTATTTACTTCAAAGATGTTAATACAGGCGAAAATGGAAATTCTTTTCAATTCTGCATCCTACAACCCAAGACTTGGATACACCGATAATTCAAGTAGCACCCTATTGATAATAATAAAAAATTTGCTGTTAACATCGGTTATATTGTGCAAATAGCCAAATTTAAAGAGTAGTATAATTAAGGTAAAAATTAGAACAGCAATAGTGCTTTGTAGTGCACAAATTCATGCGGAGGTTTCTCATTAAATGTAAAAATTTAAGCAATATTCAAACCTAGAGAACTTAAGCAAAGTAAATGTGCTAATTCTTACATTGCTTTTTGTATGTTGACACATCCCTGAAAACAAAACTTTTAAAAATAAGTTCTCTGATCTCAAAGGTTATTTCGAATATTATTATAAAGGTCCAAGTTTTTTCATGAAAACATTCTCATTCGACCAATAAACGTACATTCATGTCACATGGTGCGTCTAATCTATTCTTGTAGATAGACATCTCCACAAGGCATTCCTAATTCAATTACAAAACAGTTTTTCAACCCTTTGCGCATAAATAAATTTTATGTACTTTTCAAATTCCAATAACTTTCTCAACCTCTAAGTGGTTTGCTCTTCGTGTGAACTACAACTAAAATTATGCCATCAATGAAAAAAATTATGAAGGTTGGGTTTCTAAAATGGTCATTTGTAGTGTGCTTGCAATGAACTATAATATTAATCAGATTTAATTAATGAAAATGCCTGAAAAATGTTTTATCCTTACATAAAGTTCTTCCCACTAAAATGTAGAACTCCACAAAAATTATAATTAACAAATTTGTTGAGAATAATCAAAAGATTTAAAATAGTTGTGTACGCTAATATATATGGAAGCCTGCACAGAATGATGGCAACCCGAGCTCAATTTAAGACCTTTCACAAAATTGATACACAATTATTCCAATTCTATCATTTACAATTCACTAAAAATGAATTGTAATAAAACTGCTAGACGTTAGCTAACAACAAACCTGGAAGCATTAGATATCAAAATCATCATATTAAGCATAATGTTAAATTATGCTGATGATGATGTTTTCCAATAAGACTTAAATGAAATTTATAAAATTGTTTAGATAAAATGAGAAAATCGACTTACTTGTAAGGAAATCCAAGTGAAAATAAATTATCAGAGAAAGTTTGTTTAAGAAAATGAAGATAAGATAGCATACAGAACGTGCGGGTGACGTAATTGCACAAAGTCTTAACAAAATGATGAATGTTTGCCATTAGAGAATAACTTCAGCTTTCAATCAATGTAGATAGTTTAAATAAATAAACTTTTACAAGATTTAAAAGAACGTATACAGCCTTATCAATTAAATGATATTCAAATAAATACATTTCCACCAAATTATCATGTGACAAATATTGGTTAATAAACAAAATACGGATGTTTTGCGTTTTAAAATTTTAAATGGGTCTTTGCGCAAATATAATCGAAACAAAGTATATTTAATACATGAGTCATACACTCAATAAAGTTTTTAAAATCTGTCATACATTTACACGAAGTCTCTGATTTTCTTAGGCTTGTGTGGTCTCCAGAGGCTAAAGAAAGGGATGGATTAAAGTGCTGAATATCAATCCATGATCATAAATGTTTTGCAACAAAACTAGGAAAAGAAGAGAACTGCTGCAAGTGCTGCCGATGAGTGTACCACAAGAAATCAACATTATAAAGGCAACAACTGAACATTATCAATAAAAATTATTGCAATATAGTCCATTGCTATTGTCTGTTCTTAGCATAACTTATTGGGTTAACACAAATTATACTTAGAAATTATTAACCTTACGAAGCCTGGTCATTTTTGAAAAATTTTCCCAGAAATTTTTTTAAGAAGCTTTTAGCTCAAGAACTAATAATTTTATGCTCTATCTGAAAGCACCATGTGATAGAGGAGAGTTTCTTCTTTCTTATATTTTCGCTCTTAATCCGTGACTCGGCTCGTTCTATCGAAGCATGTTCTTGGTCCCGCAAAGTGAATTTGCGCACAGCCACGTCATGGGTTTCTGAAATCCTTGCACTTATCAAGAAACAGTTAAAGTTCTTCGTTGCTTCCATGAGCTCAAAACCTCTTAAATACATGAATATTAGGTATGGAGAGAATTTAAATCTTTTTCAAATATTTGAAATTGTCAAGGAGAAATTGTGAGCAACTTTAGCCACAGAAATAGGCTGTTAGAAGTTTTCAACATTGCATTAAAACATGTTCACCAATACTCACGATTTTCAAATTTCCTGATAGCCTTGGAGAAAATTCTTTGTAAATGTGAAAAAATGATTTCCCCTTTTAAAACGACGCTAGGCTGTTTAAGGTTAATTGCACATTATATTATTTGATTATAGTAGATTAAGACAAACACAGATTTTTCTGAGAAATTCATTCAAATATTAACACCGACTTACTGTAAAAAGTTTTCATAAGGTGACACAAAACAAACTATTAAGCAACTTGCATTAATGGTGAGCAAAAGTAATTGAAATGCAAAAATAATAATTGTGTATACGTAAATACATTGGAAATTTTAATTGCATTTTTCCAAGGAACTTAAAATGGCAAGCGCTGAGTGCATTATAGGAAATCTGAGGTCTTACCCATTATATAAACCTTTTTGCACAAGCAAATACCCCAATTTTTTTTTAAACATTGGCAAAAATCCAAGTGTATATATGTACATACAGTCTAGAGAAGAAATGAGTCCGGTGCGGTAATATCGTGGTGCGGTGTACCGCGGTGGCGATTTACACAATTGCGGTGGTTAGCGGTAGAATTAAAACAACTTGTGGTGGCATAAAAGTGATAATTATACAAATGTTTCTCAGTATAAATTAATATTTAATGATACGTACATACATGTAGAACAAGTTAATTCTTTTAAATATTTAGGTATAATTTTTGAATCTCAACATAATTTCACAAAACAAATAATTAATGTTTTTAAGAAAATGCAATTTCAATTAAGTTTCTAAGCAATATATCGCAGCAGTTGCCAACCATAGAAAAAATTCAATTAATTCAGACTTTTATACTAAGTCACTTTAATTATGGAAGCATACGTTACACCGACATAAATAAATAACTTTTGAATAAATTCAATATGCAAACAAAATGGGCAACAAAAATAGAGGTAATGATTTATATAATTGGAATGGAGAAATTAAAAAATTAACAAAAACTTTTCTAAATCATTATTTCCAAAAACGTATTAACTATTTTCTCGAAAATATTAAATAATATTGTTCCATGCCACAAATCCAAATATTTTATCCTCTAAATATATATAGTAATTTACCAAAATTTATAAATCAAGTTTATAAATTAAGAATATATAAAAACGAATTAAAACGTACTTTTTCTTTAGTCATACAAAGGAAAGGCTTGAATACAAATGGCGAAGCCTTAAATTTTATACTACTGATTATTCAATAAATCGCACTAAAATTCGCCATAACCTAAACTAGTGATTGTAATTGTTTTTTAGATATTAATTTTTGAATGTGTCTTTACTGCTTTATTTGTTTTGTTTTTGACACTATTTAGAGTTATAAACAGTATTTTATATTGCTAAAGCAATTATAAATATAGAGGTTTTCTTTCTTCCTTTGTGATAAGTACAACAAGAAACATATGCACAATTTACCCGATGAATATCCAGAATGCCCAGTCTGCCCTACTAAGCTCCGTTATCCTCTTAGCAAAATGATACACAGACCTGACCATGTTAACTGTGCTTGCGAATTATTTCCATCTTCAATGGCGATAAAATTTTTCAAATACGATTCATGCCATGTGAATTTCATAAGTGCAACCTGATTTTCTGGAAGAAACTTGCGAATTCGTCTGGAATTATGACATGGGGTGTGTTCATCTTGAAAAATAATGTCAACAAATCGCCTCACCACATTTGTATGGAGCATATCTTCATAGTGTTCAGCAGTCATTATACCAACAATTTGGATGAAATCATCTCGTCCATCAAATGCGATTTAACCCCAGAAAAGAACTTCGACTGAAAATTGACGGCTTCCAGTTGTATAAGCATAGGCATACGTCTTTACCACAAATTGACCAATCTCTACTGCAATCTCGTCACTGAAGATGACTTGCTGCCGTTTTGAAGATTGATGTGTACATGATTTCTAGCTCAGGTATGACGAAATTGCATGCAAGCTGGTGTCAAGCTAGCAGAGGCCTTTGTACAGTATGTATTGAGCCCAATATGAACTAGACTTCTTTTTATTGTCATATTGCTTCCTTGTAGGGCTTCCTCATCGACAGTTGGATTTCAGTCCATTAAGGATTTTCTCGGGAGATTCGAACAAGAAGACGTGCAGTTGTTGGTCGAAAGATGTGTGGACTTCACAATCGGCTGACTCTGTTGAGTACTGTTCTGTCAGTAATATCAATTCTTATGGTTTGTTATTCGTCTGAAGCAGTCATTTACACTAAATTCACTCGAACAAAATTGATCGTATAATATAGACAGACAGTAAATATATTGCAAAAGCAGTTTGTAAGTAACGAACACACTAATTAAACGACGTAGTTGTACAAAGGCATTGGGTAGCAACTCAAAGAATTCTTTGGAAAAACAATTTGATTTGTACACATTCTTCAGGAGTTTCATCCAAACCTGTCAAAAATATTGAAAGCCGTTTACATGGAAACATCTATGGGGTGGGGAGTGCTCATGCAATGATGAATATGTGTGCTAAAACTTATTCTAGTGCATGAAGTATATGCAAATAAGAATTTTTTTTCAATAAGAAGTCCGATTTTTTTAAAATAATATGCAAATCTTATCATACCCAGTGTTTAGATAATGAGGAGGTCGGATGTCCATGGAAACAACACCTACGCCAAAATATTTTGGTTTTGGAAGAAAACAGTGTGAGCTCCATTCAGGCGCGCCGTGCGCAATGTCAGATTGTGAATTAACTTCGAAAAATGAAAGAGGAGACAATTCTCTATCTTGTGGTTTTTTCAGATTTGAAATAGCTTCCTTAGTTCGTGAGTTACAAGCAATTAAATATATATTAGGGAAGCCGTCACACATTTTGAAAAGCTCCTAGTAGGTCCAGTGGTCCAAGTCGACAGTTCATATTATATTACTAAACGACTATCTATTGCCATCCATTCGGAGGAAGATATTTCTAGCTACTACTTATAATTATTATGTGCTCATAACACATTTATTTTGCTTTTTGAGACCTAAAATTTAGTACAAAATTGACTAGTTTATTTTGTTATATCAAATAGTTTGCACTTTATCGTAATGCGATGATTGGGAAAGAGTATATGCCGACTATTAATATAAATTACTCAAAAATATATTAGAATCCGTCAAAATTACACCTGGCCATAACACACACACATATATATATATATATATATATATATATATATATATATAAATGTATTTTAAGCTTTTGCACATTACAATAAAAGTATAAAAATATTTCCTAAGGTTCAAAGTAAATTTT
>CABFPE010000019.1:445794-458925 GCA_900660155.1 Hofstenia miamia | reverse complement strand
GAACCGCGTATTTAATCAGCGATTACGTGATGAAAAGACCTACACCGCCAGCTCCAAATCTTTTATCTTACCGTTTCCGCCTCAGCACCGGTTCTCAAACACACGCCAACCATTTTTACAAACGCCGCCCAACACCTTTGAACAATCCCTGCCAAAACATGCCTTACTTTCACCGCCAATAATCATGCGACGAAGTTATGCCGACGTTCTCTCAACACCACCGCCGTTATCACCCAACGAGGTTCAGAGGATTAGAAACTTTCTTAGACTTTTCTAATGATGGTAAATTTTATTTTTATATTTTTAACTGTCATTGGGTTATGGCGAATTGTTAACCTAATTTATGCTATCGCTAATAATTCACTTTCTTTCATATATTTAATTCTAATTATTCTTAACTCAAAATTCAATATTACCTTACCTATATATAAACATAATTTAAGAAACAGTATGAATACATGCAAGATATTTAAAAAATGAATTTTCATTAAAACAACAAAACATTCTTTATTCTACTTTCTAGTACTAACAATAATGTTACTTATATCCGGCATCGAGATTAATCCGGGGCCTTCCAAAGCCGATAACATTTATGAATACTCAGAATTATAAAACATAATGCATTCAACTAATTTTTTTAAATATATTCACAAAAATTTTCAGAATAAAAAATTCGGAATTTAGACAATTCATTTCTGAACTGGATTCAAACTTTATTCTGGGCATAAGTGAAACCTGGATTACAAATGATAATTACAATTCGTCCTGCTCAATCGATAACTCTAAATTTAAAATATTTAGAAAGGACAGAAATCCAACCTTTCATTTTAATAAAACAAAAGGAGGTGGTGTCATGTTTTTAATACCTAAAATACTCAAACCTAAACTTAGGACAGATATAGCAAAAGACGCAACTTATGAAAGTCTTTGGGTTAAAATTCGAAACCCAGACAAAAATTTTAATAGTCAATTATTAAATATCTCTTATTGTCCAAATAAAACTTATATAAATAATTTTTTCTTACAAATGGAAGATGAATTTTCTACTGCTTTGAGTTATAACACGAATATAATGGTAANTTTGAATTTCCATACTCAGATCACTGCCTTATAGCTACTTATTCGAATATTCTAAAAGTTTGTAAACACTCTAAATCTTGGATAAAAATACGAGAAAAATCAGCAGAAAATGTCAAAAAACTTCGACAGTATTTAAAAATCGAAAACTGGAATTCCATATATTCATCATTTACACCTAATGAAATGCTATCACATTTTACAAAAACTTTACTTTTCTATTTGGATATATGCTGCCAAGAAAAATATATTCTTTCATCCGAATATGCCAAAAAAACTCAAAATAATGTTTCAAAGCCATGGATTGATTCTAAATGCATCGATTTAATCCAAATAAAGAAACAGAAATGGAAAAAAATACTTAAATTCTCAAACAATGGAAAATCATAATGCTTATAAATCTGCACAAAATTTATGTAATATTGCTATAAGGAAAGCAAGTAATAATTATTCCCGTTTTCAGTATCAAAGTCTTTCTTCCCAAAAAAATAAGTGGGAATTTGTTAACAATTTGCTAAATAGAAAAAACATACGAACCGAAGAAATAGAAAGAAAATACTATAAAAATAAATCCATTACAAATAAGAAGGAAATCTGCAATGCTTTCAATGAAGTTTTTCTTAAATTTAGGAAACTACAACGGTATGAATGTACATTTTTGCCTTGATAAACCTTAGGAAACTACAACGGTATGAATGTACATTTTTGCCTTGATAAACCCAAAGGAACTCTAACCTTTTTCTCTTTTCGTTTTGCAGCAAAATATGAAATCATAAAGTCGATACAATGTTTAAAAAATAAATCCAGTGGACCTCTCTAATACCAACGTGGTTCCTAAAACTCTCAGGTGACTTTTTAGCTGAACCAAAATGCTACATTTTAAATAATTGTATAAAACACTCTTTTTCCAGATGAATTAAAATTGGCAAATATAACACCATTATTTAAAAGAAATGATCCCGAAAATTGCGAAGGTTATAGACCCATTTCGATCGCTTCTCCAATCAGCAAAATTTTTGATCAAATTACCGAGCATCTTTGTAAACACGATCTCTACTCCAAAACACAATATGGTTTTCGTAAAGGTATTACTACGAGCAACGCTTTAATACAAGCTACAGAAAAATGGCGATCAACCATAAATGATAATGAATACTCAGCAATTGCTTGCTTAGACCTCTCGAAAGCTGTCGATTCCATAGAAAGGAGTATCTTACTACAAAAAATTAAATTTCTAGCTTTTTCTAATGACAGCATAGGTCTTATCTCCAGTTACTTATACAATCGCATGCAAAGAGTTAAAATTAATGAATCTTTTTCAGATTGGGTATGCACTAAAAATGGGGTTCCTCAGGGTACAATTTTGGGTCCCTTATTATTTAATATTTACATAAATGATTTGTCCGAGCAAGTAACATGTTACGTTATACAATATGCAGATGACAATATTATTTCATTCTAATAAATTTCCAGAAAAATCGGTTCAAACTCTCGAAACAAACTGTGATTCTCTTGCTAAATATTTTGCTTCTATAAAACTAAGAGTAAATCCACTAAAAACTCAATTCTGTATTGTTAAATCAAAAACTAAATCTACTGATGTTTCAAAATGCAAACTTAATTTCAACGGCATTCAAATAAAACAGGTTGAGTCTTTTAANAAATCTAAATTTTGAAGAGCAACTAAATCATGTTGTTAGAAAAATGGCCATATCGATTAAAGCAATTAACTTAATTTCTCAAAAACTTCCAACTAAAGCAAAAATTAAATTAATGTATGCTCTAATATTAAGTCATTTTCACTATGCCAATATACTCTACACAGATATAAACCAAAAATTTCTCAGGAAATTCCATGTGCAACTAAATTGGGCTATCAAAGTAGCAGTAAATAATCATAACTTTAATAAGAATAATGAATATAGAAAAATTTCAAAATTATTTCTACATCCGCAATGTTACATCCATATAAATGTCTTAACGACGTTCTTCAAAATAGTTAACAATACCTTCCCATATTACAAAAATGACTTTCTTGCTGCAAAATAAAAGAACACACATAATTGAACCTATTACGTATAAGAAGCGAATAATGAAAAATTCATTTCTAAACATAGCTATAAATATGTGGAATGAATTACCAAAATAAAATGGATATTAAAAAATAATAAAAAAATAATATAAAAAAACTGAAGTGGCGAGGTTATAAATGTTATAATCCTGATTACTCTATTAATAGAAACAAGCAATCGTCATAGCCCAAGTTAACCACTTTTTATTTGTAAATATTCGTTGTTTCTTTTTTTGTTTAATTTTGTATTACTTTCTTGACGCTTTCAGAATTTGTTATCAGTATTTCTATTTATTGTTAAAACAATTTCTGAACATAGATTTTTCTTCTTTACCGTAACAAAACTGAAAATAAATTCAAATGCCATTAAGCCATTTTAAAGGTTTTCAATTATTTTTTGCACACAAACCATACTCAATTCAAAATTGATGTTAACTTCATTCCTTAAGTATTTACAGAGTTCTTGGTATTACCTTCCATACTTAACACAGCCAAAATTAACAACAGTGTTTATAGCAGTACGCAAAAATCCAATAAACACTGCTTTATTACCTAATGTCAATTCAAATTTAGCAAGATTGTACAAAATATCTTTATTTAAAGGCTAAACAAAATATTTGATGTTGCGAACTTAAATGGCGTTACGTTATTCAACAAATTAAAAGTAGACTTTAGGGGCTTATTTGCCAATAAAACTATTTTTCATGTTATAATTTTAATCAGATTAAAAAGTATTAAAATGTTTAAATGATATAGAAAAACTTGAAACCAAGTGAAAAAATTAGTTGACGGCCGGCCATTTTGAATTTTATTAGGTTATAAAAAACTTTTTTTTCTCGATAAAAAGTCATCCTGTGAAAGTAAACATGCTAACAGCTATTCTGATCATCTATGTGACTGCCAGCCGTTTTTCGACAAAATGTGTATTGATGTAGTTGGCTGCAAAAAAATGAGACTAGAAAAAAGGCATATTACTTTTGAACTACTGAATGTAACAACTCAAGAAAGGTAAGATTTTAAAGATACATTAAAGGACTATAAGTAAAAAGCATCAAAGTCTAATTTGTTTTCCTCTAGAAATAACTTCATTCAAACGAACTGAAACTGATTTCATTAAATTGGACTTCTTTTCAGATGTCAAAATGTGTTGACTTTCTTGGATTTTTTCTTTTAAATCGGATATATTTTTCGGATTTTTCTTCTCAATGTCATTTTTCAATATCTGCCACACGTTTTCGATTGGAGAAAGATCAGCAGAACTTGGTGGCCATTGCAAAAACTGGATATTATTTTCAGAAAACCAATTTTTTGTCTTTGCTGACGTGTGCGGGGTTGCTCCGTCCTGTTGGAGTATCCATCCATCATCATATAAAGCATCAGCATAAGGCATAAATTCAGTTATAATTTGGCAATATCTTTGACTGTTGATTGTGGCTTTTCCGTCTAAAATTTTCAAATAAAACCCACGATAGGAAAGTGCTCCCCAAACCATAATTTTTTGGTCGAACTTTGGAACCGCTTTTGTTGGTCTTGGACATTTCTTTGACGACCACACTTGTACTTTGTTTCTGTGNTGGACATTTTTTTGACGACCACACTTGTACTTTGTCTCTGTGTAGTTGAAATACGCACTCATCAGTTATCCAAACATCTTCAAAAGTGTAGTCTTTCCAATCTTTCACGAAATTTAATCTTTTTTCTTGATGTTCTTTTGTAATCAGAAGTCGATTTTTTCTGCCAATTTTTGTAACTCCACTTTTTTTCAGTGTTCTCTGAACTGTGGTTTCATGCACAGAGATGTCGGCTTCAGTTTGAAGTCGGTTTGCAATTTTTTTCCCAGAAATATAGGGATTTTTGAGAGCAATTGCGACTGTTTTCTGAATGAATTTTCCAATAATTTTTCGAGGGCGTCCACTTCCTTTTCTTCTTTTGAGAGATTCTCCTTATCGAATTTTTTTCAGCTTTCAAAAGTAAGTTGATCGAGAAATTTCCGATGTTGCAAAGGCGTTTTCAAGCTGTTCCAACGTTTCCATTCCAAAGAAATCAAGTAGAAACTTTGCAAAGCAAAACAATTTGTTTGGTAAGTGTTTTCAAATAATTACCAAGTACCAATTTAATTAATTAACTTTTTTGTTTGACCATTTTAAAGTTCACAAAATTCTCGTCTTTTATTTTTATAGTTTTCCTCTAAAACGTCTCAATACGTTTCCACAAAGCGTGAAAAAATAGGTGTTCAGTCTCATTTTTTTGCAGCCAACTATGCTATAATGGGGAGTTAACGAGAAATAGCTAATTAATGTGCGTAAACAACAGTAATTGCGTAATACTTACAAAAATATTTTCCTTGAAAAATAACTCTGCAGTGACAGACATTATTAAAATACATTTGAGGCAAAAATCAAGTCGATGACATAAAAATTTCCAGAGAAATATTGGCTTTAATGCAAGAAATATCAATATTGAGAAAATCGCACATAAAGGTTGTGTCCACGTTTAACTTACAAATTTAAGCAAAATACAGCATTTTTACAAATGTTTGAGACTGAATATCTAACTAAAGATTGCTAATAATAAAAATACACAACTTAAAGAATAGTCAACACTAATTTCTGAAAAAGGTAAAAAATGCTTAAAATTGTATTTTCTTGGCAAAAAACCCCTTAAAACGAAATTTTGCTAAGCAAAATTTATGAATAAATATAAACTACATCAAATACTGTACCTGATTTTTGCTGCTGTTACAATATGTAACAAAAGTTGAATAAAATTGATAAACTTTCACATATTAACATCTACAAACAACTTAATATATACAATTGATTAACTATATTAAATCTCTTAGCACTCCGCTGTTTAATGAAAATAAGTAAAAAACCAAACGTTCTTAAAAATTAGCACTTAAGTGAAACTCAAAAACATTCAGAATACAGCAGAACATTCAGCAGTGAACTGCAAAATAACATCAACATTGCAAAATATAAAAGCACCAAAGGCTATTTTATAAAATTTTAAAATTTAGTTGAAAATCTTTAAACAAAATGTTCTCTCAGCACCATTAACAGCAAAATCACTTTAATCAATCTCTGTTCAACTAAATTTTGTTGACTTTTTCTCCAATGACCACGGGATTGGCCTTTCGCAATTGTTCCTGGCCGTAAGTCTTATAGTCGAATTGGCAATCATGACCATCAGCATATCGATGAGTGCTACAATAAACTCCACCACAACGACAAGTGAATCCTAAATCATATACATACTTTCTCAACATTATCATTTCAAAACAAACATTTTGTACACAAAATGATTTTGGTTAAACGAAACATAATTCTAAAATTACATGGCTCTATCTAATGGCATCTTAAAAATATATAAACAAATTTAAGTAATATGTATGCCTATATGGCTTTGTTTGGCGAACTTTCTAGTAATTCAAATTTAAAGTAAACGCGTTAATTCAAATGCAAACAATAATTACATGAATAGACAACTGTTATACGACTGCCAATTCAATTACTCCAAAACAAATTGATTGTAACGTTCACATAAATTTTCTATAAATACAATAAGCAAAACAGGCTTTTGTATATTTGCAAATTGTGCATATAATTCATTAATGAATTGCAAAATTTAGCAATGCATTAAAGCATATTTTAAGGAAGCGTGACAAATTTTCTCCGGATTTATTGATAAACTTTTAATAAATACAATTACAGCACTAAATTCATTAACATTGAATACAAAATATCATACAAAAATTGCCAGCTGGTTTGACTTGAGGACATTAGGCTGTATATTACTAAAATCGATTTTTGAATTTTTCATGATAGATGGTCTTCTAAACATGGAATAAAAAGACAGTCGTTTCCATGGAAAGCCAATTTGATTTTTGTAAAAGTAAGATTTTTGTGCTAAGCCAGAAAAAACAATAACGAAATTAAAAAAATATTTTTGGGTTAAAACTAAAACCAATTCCCCTTTTCAGAGTACAATCGATTAAAATACAGATATAAATCCTAGCAGCTAGATTCGAAAAATTTACAAGATGGTTTACAATTAAGAAAACTAATAATATTTTAATCAATTTGATAGAAATTGGAAAAAAGTAACGGAAAAAATTAAGAAAAAAATTTCTTACGATACTATGCCGTTATGCATACAAAGGATAAGCTAATGTTGTGTGAAACTATGAACTCATTACCGGTGCTTTTAAAGATAACACCTAGAATTAAATCTAGTTTTCCGGGCATAACTTCCACTAAAATACGTTAATTGTTTTAAATATCCTTTTGAAGAAATATTTTTTCACAAAATTTTAAAAAAAAAATGAAAAAATTAAAATAATCTGAATAACCAACACAATCATACACTATAAATAATAAAACGAGACCAAACAAAATTAGATACTTCTCGAATTTTTTTTGAATAGCCTAGTGCATTCTTCAAAAGTAGATTGTGTTTTAAATAGCTATTTAAATAATGTTGCATTTTATTTATAAATATATATCCAGGAAAAAATATTCGGAGCATAAAGTGACGCATCCGGCGGCACATCCGACCTAAAACTCAAGAATTCGGCACACTTTGAGTGTAGCTAATAATAGAAGCTCGTAATTGGATAATAATTTGAATAAATGTTATACATAGATAAGTAAATGTTGGCATTCACAAAATTAAAATGAATTTTTATACATTTTATATCATAGCGTTTTAGTGCAACATCTAACGGGATATAAAATTTTTAAAACGTCGAAATTGAAGCTAAAATCTAGAGGGCAAAATATAAAATTGCAACTGCAAATAACAATACCTGTTAGCCCAAGTCGCTTTTTACAAATTGCACATTTGGTTTTCTTTTTTCTTGGTGTATCAGAATCGGATGTTGATGTACAAATAGGCGATGATGGAGATGCACTAATACCTGAAGAAAGAAAACCGTTACTTTGATTGCTTGATGGGGTGTTAATAGGTGAAGAGTAAGCCTAAAAATATACAACATACGATGAAATATGAGCACAAATTACTTTATCGTCTTGGATAATAATAGGCGAAGATTTGGGTATTTCTGAATTATGATTGGCAGGCGTCACATCTTTTGCTAAACAAAAATTTAATATGCAAGCAACTACTAAAATATGTAAAGCACAAACAATTATTGTAAAATTCCAAATAATTTTCGTAATACTATGACAATTATTAAAGCATACTGCATATGTAAATTTATTACATTATAAAGGAGAATGAAAATACATACACATTTGCCATATAATGCATTAATGAACGCGGGTATGTATAATAATTAAATTACAATAATTCCTTGCAATTTGAATTGCACCAAAATTATCGCTTTGGCAATGTTCAAAAAAATTGGATCAAACATACCTATTTATAAAATGGAAATATAGTTGATTAATCTACTAAATGCTGTAAATACGAATTAAAACATAAAATGGGAATTTATGGCAAAACTTCATTACAAGCATTCCAATGAATAAGGGAAAACATGCGTGCCAGTGTATTAAATATTAGACCAATTTGAATAGTTATTTTGATATAAAATAATTCCATCAACCACAATTATAAGCACAACTATTTTAAACGTATTGTATGTTTACTCTTACTTTATGAAGTTTTGCAAGCACTTGGTTATCCTAAAATTGATTGTGCTATGTGAGCAACTATTTGCAACAGACCAGATCGAAACTATGTTATTAAATTAAAATTAAACCTTGATTTTGATCCGGAAAAATTGATCATCCAAAGGTTTTTTTGAAAAACCACTGAACAAAATGTGAGCGTAATTTAATAGCTATTGTAATTGCATTTATACTACAACAAAATAGAGCTGGGTAAAACGTCCTTGTTTTAAATTCAAGCAAAATTTTAAGTATTTAATGAACAGAGAATATCGAAGAATTGTAATGATTGGAAATACTAGAATTTGAATGTTGTAAAATTTAAGATTACACCCCTAACGCATGTAGAAATCAGCCCGACCAAAACAAATGTAGTAACAGATTAAAAAATGACAACAAAAACTGCGATCGGTCTGATATATGAATTACACTAACATTTGGAAGAAATATTTTGCTAACGTGAACAAAATACTAGATAGGTTTGTGATGTGATAAATCAAATATAGTATATGGAACTGTTTGGCGAATTTAGAGTAGTGAAACAAGTTTTTTCCTAACTCAAAAACCGTACTAATACCGCGGAATCTTTCTCAACAGGACACGATTTTGCCCGAATATGCTTCTCAGACCTCAATTCCCTAGGATAGGAACGTTTAATTGCATTCTTAACTTAAAAGGTGATATTGACACATGAAGTTGTTAGTTATGCCCTAACATCTTCACCATTCTGAAAATTTTGTACAACTTGTAACGCGTAACGCAATTGTTTTGGTTGCCGATCAACGTGTATATCTTTAGAGAAAACGTCCAAAAACTTACAAATATATTTGATTTCGGTTGTTCTATTAGCAAATACCCAAGAGAGAATAGACCAAAAGGTTCGATTATTCTGAATCGTAAAAATGCTAAGAAACAGTTAATTACACTGCCTCGATTCACTAATATAAAATGTTAGTAAATGCTTTTGGAAGTGAGAGTGAATAAATAACAATAGGGACGCTGTATTAGAGTAGTGTTGAAGTCTGACCGAGACCTTAAGTGGGAGATACACAGTCAAATTTGCATTACCAATATATGGCAAACCTGCGATCAGTAATAATTATTTTATGTAAATCGATGAATAACTTGATTTGATCATATTATATATTATGTTTGTTGATTACAATGAGAGAGCTCCATTTACAGAAGAGAAAAGTATTTACAAAATAATATATTGCTATAATCTATTTGCTCTCCTATTTTGAATTAACAACAGCTCTTAATTACTTGTTTGAAGATAGGAAAAGTTTGACTGCAAGTATATTGTTCACCACACAATTGTGGATGAGATGTAAAAGGCACGTTTTGGATAAAAGAGCCAGTAATTTTAAAGCAAGAAATTTCCTCTCTCAAATCCAAAATTTCTGATTGACAGGATTTCGCGCATAAATACGTCTTTTTTACAAAATTCAGTTATCTTCTTCAGACTTGGATGACGTATTTATAAAGTGGAATGTTTAAATCCATCATAACTTCAACAACAAGTTCTCTGAACAGATACATTATTTTCTGTTTCACGTCCCGTTGTTCTCTGATGGTTGAAAGTTTCGCGAAAATGCTGAGCATTAAAAATTTTCTCACAGTTAACATTTATGGCACATAGCTGACCAGAAGGTAAAGCGTTGAATTCGGGTGGATATGTAGTTTTAAATAGAAAAGCTGTTTCATTCACGGTTAGACTTATTCTTAGCATTTAAGAATAAAAGAAAAAATTTGGCACATGGCGACAAAAGATCCAAATTTAGTCAATGATTAGTGAAAATCGTAAAATGCAATAAACTTAATTAAATGGCGGTTGTTGTGGTTTAGCGAGATATGACAAAGATTGGAAACGTATTGACATTTAATAGCTAGTATTACAATCGATATTGACCAAAAATTGACTTTTAAAATAGGGAAAAATAGCAGCTATGGTTGCCCTAATGATGAAAATGATATCCTATGTAAACATTGATATACCGCACAAATCGCAACTTTGCCTCAAAAACCACAATCATTACAATACGACACAGCGAAACCGACCTACGCTTCTAAAGAAAACGTTAGAAATCAGGGTGTAACTCCACTCAAACTACGTTCAAAATATCACAGATGTCCAACACTACATCTTTTATAAATCGACGTCAATCGCTAAAATCGGGTCGTTTAAATAAAAAGCATTCACTCCTTCAGGATAATTCATTGCGGTGGTTCGAATGCCATCGTCGAATTCCACCCGCCATATTGTACGAAGATTCCTTCTTACCTTCTTAGGCAGTTCAAACACTTTGACACAATTGAAATGCTTTAAATCAGATTCTTTAATACATGTAATACACACTCTTATCATTGTGTAAGTATTCAATAAAAATTCATATTGCGTCGAAATTCTCAAACCATACATAAGTTGCGTACCGCTGTATATAAATACTCACTTATTCGTTAAAATGTACACGGATTTAGCAAAAATATCTCCTAGATTAAATTAATATAGAGAAGTTTTTCTTTGTTGCTTAAATTCACATCATTAAATAGCAACATACTCTTCTCATCAACCAAGATATCGATATAGTTGCACAAGGACAAGAATCTAGTAAAAGTATAACTATAACAATGAAAACACTGCATTGTTCTACTAATGAATCAGCATTCAATTATTAATTCAAAAAAAGAAAGCAATCGGCACACAATCGGGAATGCTAACAACAGAAAACTTTTCTCACCATCAAAGCAAAGCTATTCTATAAAGTCTATAATGTTAAGATTTAGTCGAATCATAGCTATTGAGTGATATTGCATAGTAAATTTGACTCAATGGATATATTTTGTGATAATTTTCATACCAGGTGGAGTAAATGTAAAACTTAGGCACATGAAATTTAACTGCTAATTGTTTACTCAAAAATAGGTATAAAACATATTTAAAGACATCATCCAAAACGAATATTCAAAGTTTAAAGGAATGTAAAGGCACTAAAATGTTCCCTGTTGGTAGCTTCGGAGTAACCAATACTAGATTCATAATTTGAATCAATGCAGTAGTAGATACTTCTTGAAGTTTTAGAAAAAATATAAACTAGTAATCGAAAGTTGGAATATCCTAAACCCTCAGTCACCGTTAGTGCATTTGGTACGCCCTTAAACTTAAATATTAAACATAATTTCACTATGCCAGTGAATGGAGAGGAAATATTGTTCATAGTCAATTTATTGCAACCAAATTTATCCGCACTTTTGCCAACATCGGCCATAACTTGGTAAATGATATTCAACGATTTCCAAAAATTTACGTATAACAAATCAATAACTATTATCGTAGTCTTTAATTATTACAAATGAAAGCTAAATGTTAAAAATGTCACTTAAAATTTGGAAAAACTCATGTATTATTTTGTTGACACCATTTATTTGAAAAAAGAAGCACGGTTAACTTGACTATAATATACAATACATATATTAATGTACTAGATTTGTGTTAAACAAACATCGTAAAAATGCTATCATACATTAAATATAAATAAATAAGTTAAATTACTGTTGGAATTGCTGGAAGACAAGGGCAATGACATTAGTTTATCATCATTTTTATGAATATCGCGATAACACTTTGAGCACAGATCTTCGAAATTCGGACTACCATAAAAGCCACACCCATTTTTGCATAGCTGTGGTGCCGCCATTTGATTTTCGCCCATTTCTTCCATTAATCAAACTTCTTTCTTTGTTACCTGAGCACTAAAACAAAAATTGCCAATAAATGTAAATATGAGCGTATTTCGCATCAACTTCAATTATGCCATTATTAATATTTAAACAAAAAAACATTAGTTGGAATAATTTATTTAAATTAAATAGCAATCGGTAGAGAAGAAACGAAGAAATACAGTTGCTAATGACAAGCTAGCACCAATGTTTATTACATTGTACAATTTGATTTTCTAAACATTCAAAATTATCACTTTACAATTGAAAGAAAATTATTTGGAAGCTTCATATTTGCCTTCAAAAGGTAACTTCAGCAAAATGAAATGTGGAATGACATGATAGAGGAACTTCATTTTTAATCAAACATTCCGAAGGAATTTTATCAAAAGATATGATTCCTGTGATTAAACGTTAACTGTAATTGAAAATTCAACCCAGATAGTGATTCGTTCACATGTGAACTTTGAAAATGGCGACAAAACATACATTTTCTATTTTACTAGTACATTGGTAACCTACTAATATTGGAGCATAAGTTGAGTCAAAGTAAGGCAATTGTGGGTTGCGAGCCGGACTGCGCAGAATACGTGTACACAAACACCCATATATATATATATATATATATAT
>CABFPE010000019.1:423472-435220 GCA_900660155.1 Hofstenia miamia | reverse complement strand
CTGGTGGTTATTTATTGCAATACGCAACTATTTATTAAACTATCCTATACGAATTTGCATACTAATTCATGCAGCTTTTGGCAGCAGTAGAGTGAACAATTTAATATTTATGAAGGATGACGTAGAAAATTCTACTTCGAATTCACCAATTCAGAAGACAAAAAAGATTACCTGGACATTTTAACAACAATTACAATGTACATCTAGAATTTTACATGCAACAATTACAAAATTTGGAAGATCGATTGTATTATATATGGCTAACAGGAATTAAGAGCTATTAAGGCGCAGATGTACGGCTCTTCAAAAAATTGGTGAATCGCAAGATAACATCGTCTATTTTATACATCACTGTAATAGGTGGAAAATACCTAGTTTCTCATATACTTAGTTAACTCCTTCAGTACCATCACGAGATAATCTCGTGATTTGAGCACTCCATATTATGCGCCAGCACGAGACTATATCGTGTTAGATAATATTAGTTATAAGTAGGTTTGCAGTTGTTTGTATCTAATCATATTGATAATTGGACATTTGAATCGAATACCGTCTGAGCCAACAAAGCCGGGAATGGTTGGCAAGCGATCACAGATTGCTGCGCCCCAACAAGCTATGAATCATCGGCTGCAAAGGATTGCTGCATCAACAGTGAAGAAGTACCCAACCAAAGCTTGTAGAGTATGTGCAAGGACAAAAATTCGCAAGGAGTCTCGTTACCAGTGTGCGGAATGCCCTGGAAAGCCTGGTTTGTACATGGATGGAATCTGCTTTTAAAAGTATCATGAGTAACTGATTGCAATTATAAGTGACTGAATTTGATTAACTATTTCTAGTGAATTGTATATCATTCCGATATAAGTTTTAAATATATTTAAAAAAATTTTTTTTAGTTTTTTAATTATTTTTTGGGTTATAGCATGGCACAAACCAATATCTTGATGGTACTGAAGGGGTTAACTAATGCTATAAATTGTTTACTTTATTATATATAGTAAAATACAAATAAAATGTCATTTATGAGTTTATTAACGTTAAAATTCTTTCTTCATATGATGTGCCGTAGGTTAACCGTTTTAAGAGAACCTCCAACGCCAATGTCAATCTCTTTCCAACAAATTTACTTTTGTCTAGCTTGTACTGTATGACATATATATCATTTCTAAATTTAAATCTAATATTCTAACTTTTTTTTAAAACTGCTTTCTCCTGGAATCGGATGTAAATGTAATCTCTTTTAATTCTGCAATTGTCACAAAAAACCTTACTTCCTCTAGTATTCTCATTATTTTGTTTAATTTTGTATTTGTATTGTTATACTCTTTAACGGTAAAATCCATTATTATTATTATTATTATTATTTCTAATCATCAAGAATTCATATTCATAATCTAAGATTATTAAAGGTATATTTCGCACAATCTTACTAATGCATTAGATTTTCAAGAACTAACTAAATATGGATATCTAATCAGTCGTAATCATCTTGCATGACATTAAAATAAAATTAGCTACAAGTTAAGAAAACTAAAACACCGCTTAAATAAATTACAAATTGTAATTTATAACTAAATTTGCAAATCAGGAAAAGAATTTTACTCACATGCCACAATTTTGTTAACTTAGAACGTAAGATGTAGCAAAAAAGTGTATTTTATGCATATTAATACGTAAAAATATTTTCAATTGAATATAAGTAAAAATTTTCTAATCATAATTTTTTCATTGTAGATTTAAATGAAAAGCATTTGCAATCATGAAGGGACATTTGCGTCTAAGTTTTTTCGTTTAGCTCAATTTAACATTTAATCTGCACGTTCACGCAGTCATAAAGAGTTACTATACACTATATTGTTTTTCATTTGAATTTAATCTTTTTGTATTATAACGAAAAAAATTATTTTCACTGCAGCAGTTTTTAGTTTGAAGTTAATTTCATCAATTGCCGGGTTATTGCATTCTAGGAATCTTGTTTACATGGATGCGTTATACATGAGGTTCCAACTTTCAAAGTCTTTCGTAGCTACTTAGCGACTGTTGCGACAAGTAACTGTCGTTTAATTAGTCTATTTTCAAATATGCTAAATAATTTTTCATTATTGCTTATTGTTTATTATTTTATATAAAATTGTTATTTCTATTTTAAAGAAGTGACGGCATGATTGTGATTAATTTTTTTCTTTAGTTTCATGGGAAAAAAAGTTTCAATTGCAGATTTGCGTGCCAAATCTAAAGATGAGCTGATTAAAGAGCTTAATACAAACAGATTGGAGCTGCAACAATTGAGAATTAGTCAAGTTACTGGTGGTGTTCAAAGTAAATTGGCAAAGATTAAAGTTGTTCGTAAAACCATTGCACGTATTCGCACAATAATGACTGATAATGTTAAGAGATCAGTTGCAATGGAATATAAAAACAAAAAGTATATTCCATTAGATTTGCGTCCAAAGTTGACTCGATCTAAACGTCGTGCACTGACTAAAAAAGAACTGAAATTGAAAACACCCAAACAAAAGCGTAAGGAGAGGAATGCCATGAAATATACATTTGCTCTTAAGCTTTGAATAAAATTTTACAATGGTTTCATTTCTTACAAGTGGGTATTTTTTTAAATGATTGTTAATTTCTACGCACTGTCATATGCACTAGAGAATTCGAATAATCGAAATTTTTATAATTTCTTGAATAATTTTTGTTCTGCAAAGAAACCACATCGGTGAACGTATAGAATAGGGTGCACGCGAACAAATTACATACTAAAATAGTGTAAAAAACAGAAATCCAACAAAATATGCAAAAGCTTATAAAATATTTATAGACCGATAACTTTACATAATTAACGCGATAGCACGATATCATATGGAACTAGGAAGGAATAAAAACAATTATTAGGAAAATACACGATATAATTATATATATATATGCAAAGCTTATACACTTTTATTTTAAATCAAGCCCTTTTCTTAAGTAAGATTTTTAAATATTTTTCATTATATATATAAACTTTCCTACCGCTTTGCTTTTTCAGTGAATTTATTTCAATATATTATTTACTGCTTTGTAGCACCGAAATTGAATACATTGTAACCGCGTTGCATAAATTGTAAATGTTTTGTATAATGCGTATGTACAGTATTGGCTTTAAGGGGATGGGGTTAACTCGTGGTATGCAATTATTCAATGGATCCTATACATTAAGTAGACCGTATATATTCATATTTTCTAATACTTATGTCAATCATACGAAAATTTATCGGGCACTCAATATGGGTTTTTATAATTATATTTTACTTAAACTTCCATTGTTTAGTAATGAAATATTGTTGACATTTAATACTTTTTTTGTAGTGTTTCCTCAAATAGGTTCAATTCAGATGTTTTATTCTAAAATTTGTCCAGCAATTTTTCAATGCCTGAAGACATGCTGATGTAAATAAAAAATTAGACTTTTTACTATTATGGCCATGTTCTTGCCACATTTATTCTGGCTGCTTTGGTTTAAAATGTGCAGATTTTAAAATATATTTTTGCAATATTACATGTATGTATATTGACTGAAAATAATGTGTTATTACTCAGAAATTGCTACAAACTCATCAAAGGAACATGAAAGCAATCGAACCTGAACATAAGTAATTTGAATAGAGACTGTAGCCCCCATTTTTATTAGCGTACACACTTTGCGCGCAACCTTTATTTAATGATGCGTACAACTAAAAGTTGTGTGTACGCGATTCCAACTTTTTTGTGAGCCAAATTGGAGAAGTTAAATTTGCTCTGCTTTTGCGCACAACCTTTCGTGATTTAGTGTGTACGCGATTCCAATTTGGTTGTGAACTTTTAATTCATTTATTACGATTTTGTCATTTCTCTCTGAAAGAATTTTATCGAGCGTTATTATTTACATAACTGATTAAAATTACGCAATATCCTTTCAAAACGAGGTCTTTTTTCTTCAAACTGCTTGATAGTATTGGTTGTAGTGCATTTTACTGGTAGATTTAATTTTTCAAAATGGCAATAGATATAATTCAACCAAAAAAATGTGTCTTTTAGACTTGATTTAGACTAAATATAGATTTACATAAATATACTTTTATATCTAATAGATAATTTTTTTATTTCTTCCTAGTTTTATATAATATTGTGATTAAATAAATAATGGGTGCTATCAGGTGTTACTTTGTGCTACGCATTTAGTTAATTATGTAAAGTTGTCTGACTTTTGATTATTTCTTAAACTTTTGTGCATTTTATTGCATTTCTCATAGTTTTTTACTCTATGTTAGTGTTTATTTTGTCCACGTGCACCATATTCTACACCTTTGCCAACCACACCAGTTCAATAAATGTTAAAAAGTCACTTCAATTTCTAACATCAAAACGTGAATTTAATTGTTTAAATAATGTTAGTTTTTCAAATATCAACGGGATTTCATCTGAGGTTTGTGAAGTCACAATTGCATCTCTGAATAATTATAGACATATTGAGGATGTGATCTATGTTCTTAATAAAAGGAAAAATTATTGCTGCTGTCAAGTCTATGGTTTATGGAAGATATTTAGGATTTAAAAATTTTCTTTTAATTATTCAAACAAATTGGTAGCAGACAAGTCAAAATGGCTAAACATTAAGTGCAGCTTCCAAATTATTTTGCTCGTCATGCACTGGTAGAATAACTCATAAATGCAAATTGATATTCTTGCCAGTGGTTTTTTATCAAAGACAAACAGCAGTACACAACAAAGTTATTTATGATCATTCTGGGAGTTAAAAACCAAGGCTCAAGGTGACAAACATTTGTTTAAAAATTTTTGCAAAATTGTGTTGATCTAAAGGCACATCTTTGTATTATATACACAACACATATTTTGTAGGCCATAAACTTAAGCATCATAGAATGATCACTTTTCCATTTTATAGAAAATTCTGGTTGCTATATCATGATTTTTTCAACTTGTTAGGTACTGTGCTATTTGTTTAGATAAATGCAGGCACCCACCAGTGACGCTTAAGTAGCGCTCAGACCCAAAAAAACTTTGTCGACAAAATTTTCAGTTAAATCGATTCTACTTTGGCTGACAACTGGCGAGATATGAGGTTCACAACAAAGCTTCAAGTGTGAACGCAAAAAACCTTTGTTGTGAACTTTTCAAAAAAAATTCTGAGTGTTATCATAAACGAAAGAATACTTAAATAAGTAGCTTATGCCGTTAATTTTCTTAATTCGGGTATAGGGGTTCCCTTTAATTACAAACTAGTGTGCGCGACTCATTTCGCGCTTTATTTACTCTGGATAATTTATTTGCTTAATTCATTAATATAAGCATGTAGTCCACGGGTGGCCAGACCTTGGCATACAATCCGCTAATTTTTAAACACATGCTCAGATGCGCCACACAACCTTTATATTGCCGTCTATTTGTGAAAACTGTTTACAGACATAAGTATTATATTTAATTAGTATATACCTGTACATGAAAATAATATCAGACAAAGAAGACAGGTTTATAGAAATAAGCACTATATTTAAGAATGTACAGCCTACGGATACTGTAACATTCAGAAACAAATTTTAAAATAAATTTTTTGTTTGTTTTTGAACACAATGTGTTTGTTATCCGCAAACATAAATTTTAAAAAAAAATGTCAGTCCACTATTACAAATAAAAAACAACTTCATCTTTAGTATTTGTTTACAATCTGCTGAAACTGGTTACTAAACTTTTGCAACACTTAAAAATTATCTTATCAAAATGCATATTTATACCCATTCAGTTATTATAATTATAAGATATATGACACTAAATTTAACAATTTTGTTGAAACTAATTGCAAATTCTGCATATGTAACAATAAATTTATGGATTTCCATTATGGCCATATTTTTAAGTTCACCATCCATAATGGCTATGAATTTTTTTCTACCATACCATTTTGCTATCCATAATATGGTACCATACTATAATCGGCACCTCTGGCGCCTACTACTCTACTTCAAGGTTGTAATGCACCACACTTAGCGCATGCGCCACAGGTTGGCCACTCCTGATGTAGTCGATCGATAAAGAAATGCAATTGATGCACTTGACATGAAGTCTGCCATTGGGTGAAATAATATCTCGCAGTTTACTTTTGTGCACAAGTAACGTGCAATTATATATTCAAAAGAAAATCCCAAGTCACTTGCTAACAGTCTATTTAAATTTCCGAATCCTAGACCGGAATTAAATTTTCAGAGCCCTTAGTGTTTACTGAATTGAATTTAAAGTTATGTATGTTTTTAATTTTTCAGTAAACCTGTGGTTGCTAATCAAAATTGTTTTTTAAATCATTTCGCTTACCAACTACACTCCTAATATTACTTAATATTTCAACTAGGATTGTAACTTTATTAATCGTTACCAAATATATTTTAGAGAAATTTACCTTTAGAACTTAGTTTTTATGTAGATATATGATGATAAAAAATATTTTGTTTTTACAATATAGACAAAAAATTTAATCCTGAAATCCCTGAAAAGAGACATTTGCTCATTAATATTTACGAAAACAACCACATGTATAGACAAACTGCAGTCTCTACCGTGGAGTACGAAATAAACGCCACGCAAAATGGACACGAGCTGGGACGGACCCAAGAATTAGGAAATTGCAGGCAATAAAATAAATTGTAATATAAGCTTGAAAATAGATAAATCCTATCCCTGCAATAATCTATTAATAAAGTGGGTAAGCAAAAAAGATCTAACACATTCCGTCCATTAATGAGAAAATAATAAATTACAGTAAACAATCAATGTGTTCAAATGGATCAATAAATAATGACCGGCCGAAACGGGCGCTGCAAATTCCAACAGGCGCCGTAAACGGCCTTGAAATAATAGATGACGAGCCGGGCCTGAAAATTTCTGTACCTGTCTCTCTGACTCCACATTATTAACTAGATTTTTTGTTGATTTAACGAAATCGTTTTGAACGGCTCTAATTCTAATTTCAAATTACACAATAGTTTTCAAAAATTGAATCTAAAGTAAAAGTTGTGAACAAAGTTGTAGGTCTGAACGCGATAAACTTTGTTGTGAATATTTTAATTTCCAAAAGTTGGAGGTTTGAACTCTACATTAGGCGCTGCACGCACTAGAGATTTTTCGTTTACGTAAATAAGAAACTAGTTTACAAAATAGAACACAGAGCTTCCTTTACTTCAACGCGCACTAGCAATTTAATGATGACAGAAATAAAAAAATTCCTGTGATTTATTTTCGTGTTGATTAAACTGTTGACATATAACATAGAACTTAGTGTTTTCAGTTGACGTACGCGCCCTGCAATTAATTAATTGACAAATTCGTTTCAGAAGGGTACCGCGAAATTAATTTATAGCTGAAACATTATTACAAATAGGTTTAAAGCAAAATTATGGCAAGAGCTTTATGAAGAAGTTTGAAAATTGGACTGAATTAATTAATTTGGTAAACAACTGTTTCTCCGCCTGATATCAATGCACATGTTTATAATGTAGTTTTAATTAAAACTAAAATCTTGAGTTTATATATCAATTTAAAAAAGAAACTCATTTATTTAACATGTTTCGGCATGAGCTGCCATTGTCAAAAAGTTTCCCACTATAAAATTTACAAAATATTCATCAAATTACATATTTTATTTTCGTAAAATTTTGTTTGTATTAATATTCATCTTGTTTAAACTGTTCCTTTATTTCTATATAACTTGATTCAATGCTGCTTATTTGAAAATTATCAATTGCCTTGGATGTAAATTTCATTTCGCAGTGCTTTAAATGATCAGAGATTTAATTCTTGATTGTAAATTTCTTGAAGTCTTTCCAGTTGCAAGTAAATTCATATACTTTGGAAAGGTTTTCAATCTTGGTTTCTGATTTTAGTCCTATTAAATGTCTTAGTTTATTGGTCTTAAGTATAAAGCCTATCTTTAAAAGTGGAGTGATTCTTTTCAGCTATTTCTGTAATTGGTAATTTTCAACTAAGCATCATGGAATCAGTTTATATAGATTTAAGAGAACCAAGCTTAAACAAAAAAAGATGAATATAAATACAAACTAAATTTACCGAAAATAATATAAAAAAGTAATTTGATGAATATTTTGTAAATTTTATAGTGGGAAACTTTTTGGCAATGGCAGCGCCATGCCGAAATAAATGATGCGTTTCTTTTTTAAATTCATAAACTAAATTGTTCATATGTGAATATAATATATGTAAAATATATGCGACATTTGATATTGTTTAGCCTAAATGTACATGTATAATTTATTTTTTAATATGCAAAACAAATATTTTTTCATGTTAATTCGTTTACAATAAGTTTAAACTTTAGGTCAAAGACAAGTTTATATAAATGTGCCAATAATTTAAACCTCAACGTTTAAACTGCAGTTTATATTATCCCCTAAATTGAAACTATTAGCGTCTAATTACGTCATTATTTTACGAGTGGGAGTAACTAGAAAGATTGATAACAGCAAAAAATTTTTAAAATTAGCAGGTGTGGCTGAATATATTCTGGGTATTTTGCGATCTCCTCAAATTGCAAAAGTGCCTTTTACATTGCCAAATTTCTACCGCCAAAAACCGCATCCCTATGAAAACAATTCGCTATTGCCTGATTATGATTCTTTAAAAGGCCCAAACTTTAAGCGACGTTTAAATGTAATTTTGTATGTTTAAACTATTTTAAATAAATGTGTTCAGTTTAAACTTTTCCCTAAAGTTTATATAGGTTTAAACTGGTCATCACTGCCCCACCCCACAACTTCCAAATTTATGTATTAAATTTTCAGTAACCGCTTTTGTGCATATTTGATACTTCTCACTAAATATTTTGTACCTCCAACACTCAAAAATTGTTTATTATGTTTTTTTCTAATATTGGGCCTCAATATTTTGCAATATTTATATAATTACTTTATTTTGTATGTTGGGTCCCAAAAGGCTCCAAAACCAAAATTGTTTATAACTGCTTATAATGAGTTTTATTTCTATCTTTGGAGAATACAACATTGTATTACCCGGGACAAATTTCTTTACGAATCTTTGTATTTACATAATGTTATTCTCAGTTTAACTAATTACAGTAATTGATCAAAACCCTACGCATTCATTCGAAAGTAATTAAAAACGTCATATTGTGTTCACGCAATCTATCTAGAAAAGTCTCTTAAGTCTTTTTGCTAATTCAATTATTGCCGGAAGACATGCTGTATCTTAATGAAATCAATTCTAAAATAAAATCACTAGTGTGCACTTGAAAAATTTTGATAAACTATTTAATTTGTGAATTATTTAGTTAAATTAAATAATCAACAGTGTGAGCTTAACCTTAGAGATAAGATCAGTCTGCTCAAAATCTTCTAGTAACTGGCTAACAAATAAATTTATTAAATTTTTATCCAGGTTAATTTAAAATCAGGTTGCTCGAATTGAAAATAATTAACTCTTTATATTACTCCCTGTATTTGGTTGGGATTCTATCCTTGCACAAGCTCGCTACTCTCTGGGGTTTAGCTGATCCAGTTTAGTTTGTTTTGCTAATTTGATTGACTGCTGGCCTAGCTTTGGCTGTAATTGCCATGTAAATTTCAATTCCTCTGCTTGCATAATTAGACGCTGTGTATTCTTGATCTCTGATATTTATTACATTGTTTTGCTGAAAACTATTAATGTTTTCCCTAACCTGAATCAGAATCAACTGCTGTATTCAGAAATCAATTCCCAGAAGCAAACCCACCATTGCTGCTGCCAAATCGATCTGCATTGAAACCAGGAATGTCACCCATTACATCACTGATAACAGTCACTCTGCATGATGTTTTGGACACAATCTATGTATCAATTTCTGCCAAACCAATGATATCACCAAAAAATG
Source organism: Hofstenia miamia (assembly GCA_900660155.1). Classification (NCBI taxonomy): domain Eukaryota; kingdom Metazoa; phylum Xenacoelomorpha; order Acoela; family Hofsteniidae; genus Hofstenia; species Hofstenia miamia. Next base: position 425,310 of record CABFPE010000019.1, on the reverse strand, counting down.
TGCTTACCTGCTACTTCAAGTTGATATACTATATGACGCATCAAAATTCAAACTATACTCTACATTGTACCTCTGCAAAGCCTACTGGCATGTACTAATGCTTTCAACCAACACCAAAAAAACAGCGTTTATCACTCTGTATGGACTATTCGAGTGGCTATACATGGCCTTTGGCCTTTGTAATTCCCTGCTACGTTCTAGTGCTATGTCACAAAGATCTTACTGAATGGGAAATATAAACTGCAAAAAGGGATACCTGCATATATAGATGACATCCTCATTGGATCTCACAATGTTGAAGAACTCTGAACAATTAAATAACATCTTAAAACTACTATGCATTAATGCCACCATTGCAACATTGCTAAACAAAAAGTAATCACAGCTGGCAACATCACAATCAATGATAATGCAAAACAACTTATTGATGAAAAAATGATGTTCAATGCATATTAGGATTCCTAAATATTTATCACATATTTATTCCCAATCTTGCAGAAGAAATTATTAACATCTCAAACTTACTTAAAACCAAAACAGACTTTGATTGGTCATGGTGCCACCAGGAGGAACTCAATCACCTCAAAAACGAGATGAAAAAAATTAAATCACTAAACTCACCAACACCAAGTGACAAGTATATACTGGATTGCAATACCAGTACAGTCGCAATAGGTGCCACATTGAGCCAAATCCAAGATGGTGAGGATTAGCCTATGGAGCAACAAAACTAGAAATGTTGGCCCTTGTTGAATCTCTGACAAAATTCTGCCACTTCCTCATTGGTGAGAAAACATTCACAGTTAGAACCAATAAGAGCAGCCTGTGCTGGTTAAAAAAATATTCTGGCAATTGTTTTAATGTCATTGACTGGTAGATCAAGTACCTCAATCACTTCCATTTCACCATAGAACATTAAAAGCGCAAACTCTATACTAACACTGACATATGGATGGCATTACCTCAATATAAGAAAAATTTTAATAAGGAACAAAGCAAAGCAAGGGACTTTCACTTTATACAACATGTGAATATGAAAATCTTATTTACATCAACACAGATAGGAATGGACGTCTAATAATCCCTGTCCTCTCTATAATGATAAAAGAAGAGATCATGGCAGAGGAGATAGCAAATGCTCAATGCAACAATGCATTTTGAAACAAATGATAAAACACATAAAAGACCCAACATACCTAATGAATAGTTTGGCAACATGCTATTACCATAAACACAAATGGAAAATGACTGAAAGCAGGATCCTGTATGCCAGCTCAACAACTCACAATCTAATTACCCTACCTGAGTATTAAAAAAGAGACGTCATAAAGAAAATATACAAACAGGGTCATTGGAGCATTTATCAAACCAAACTAACAATCCATGAAAACGTTGTTACCAGTTACTTACATTGTACAATCAAAGATGTAATCAATAAATGCATACTCCTCAACCATCATCATTTTCCAGTGCAATGTACTGAACTGGAAAAACGCACAGCAGAATATGCCAACCAAATAGTAAATGTGGATATTGAACAACTCTCCAAAGTTGATGAAGGTTACGAAATATTGTAAAATGATCCCATTATGCAACAAGAGCTGAGGCAATCATAAACAACTGGATATGTGTATTTGTCACAATGCAATAATTAATTACAGACTAGGGAAAACAATTTGAAAGCCAATTATTGCAAACCCTAACCAAGAAAATGGAAATCTTTCTCACATGAAAATCAACCACCCACAAGCTAATGGAGCAGTGGAGAGAGTAAATCAAACATTACTAAAACTTATGTGAACTATTACAGTACATGTTGGAGGTAAAATGCGGTGAGA
>CABFPE010000019.1:411494-423451 GCA_900660155.1 Hofstenia miamia | reverse complement strand
AGGGAAAACAATTTGAAAGCCAATTATTGCAAACCCTAACCAAGAAAATGGAAATCTTTCTCACATGAAAATCAACCACCCACAAGCTAATGGAGCAGTGGAGAGAGTAAATCAAACATTACTAAAACTTATGTGAACTATTACAGTACATGTTGGAGGTAAAATGCGGTGAGAAATACTCCCAATGGTCAAATATTTCTATTATACTTCCACAGATGCGACTACAAGAATATCACTATTCCAAGCCATATTCAGGCATGAAGCCCCCACACCAGTATCAATGTTATTTAAAGAATACTGTAACATGATCAGCAACAACTATGTTAATGAATTCATAAAGAAAATGAACTTAATTCATGAAATGATGTGTGCAACACTGAAAAAAGCTTCATCAGACAACAATGTTACTTCAATAGAAAAATTTATGGTGAACCTCACAAACAAGGAGATAAAGTACATATATATACACACCTGGCGCCATAACAGATAAAAAGCAAGTTTGTAAACTCGCCTCTCATTGGGAGGGAAGTAGAATAGGAAAGGCAGACTTGATTGAGAATTTTTATCATTTTTTGGACAATCTGACTCATGGTCTCTGCTGGGTCTTGGATATCAATGAGGGGTTTGCAACATCATCTAGCAGTGATGTAATTACTGACTCAATATTTTTTGACATTTACATGCAAAAAATTAATTAAAATTTTCTAAATACAGCACCCTCTCACCGACTACATATACATCTGTTATTATTACTGTCTCATCTACTATAAAAATTTCCACACTTTTTCCAATGATTAATATAACTTTACAATCAATGCAATTTATTTTGGTTTTTTGAAAATGTATACATTACATGCAAAAGACATCAATTTGTTTTTCAAAATACGCTATTTCACTGTAAAAAATTCAATTTTAACTTCTAAAACATTCTAATTTAATCTGTTTCACTAATACATCTGGAAAATATTCAACAATTAAATGTTGAAATTTAACTTTATGCTTAAACAAAGAGATTTGAAAAATAATGTAATAATAAAATGTTTTGAATTTATAGACACTAGTAAAAAATGCAGTGTCTAATGTACATGATAAACCAAATTCATTATTTTCTGAAATCAAAAATACAACTAGTAATTTTAAGTGAATGTGGTAAAACTCACATTTTTAAAATAAGACAAAAAATATTGACAAATTCTACAAATTTCACTTATAATAATGGTAAATTACATTGGCAAATTATGTCTATTTTTAGTTCATCTGATCTCCATCAACAAAATCATCTGGTAGACATGTATTTCCTCATTCATTGTGTATCCACCATCTGCTTGTACATTCCACAATTAATCTAAGTTGAGATTTAGACACTGCATTTTAATATATTGCCAACATTATTATAGTAAATTAATAACATTCCATCATTTTATTACTAACAAATTATAGAATCAAAAGTTAATTATGTCCTGTGAAATGTGTTGCGAAATTAATGCTGTGTATTGGGGAGCAGTTTTCAACAGAGAGTATAAATTGATCTTGTGTTTAAGCTAAACAAACATAAATTAACAATCAATTAAATAGACTATACCATCTTTTGCAAGATAAAAAACACAAAACATGGGGCATTGGGAAGTGGTTTTTCATTGGAGAATATAAATTCATCCTGTGTTTAAACTAAACACATATAAATAAAGTAAATCAAATAGATTTTTACTGTCTTTGCAATGGTTTTCAAAAGAGAATATATAATTTCATCTTGTGTAGAAGCTAAACATGTAGAAATATGTAATCAATGAAATAGATTTTTACCATTTTGCAAGATAAAATATGTGCATAAAGCATTTTGGGGAGGTGGTTTTTCAGCAGAGAATATATAAATTCATTTTTGTGTTGAAACAACACTCATAAATAAACAATCAATTAAATAGATAATACTGTCTTTTGCAAGATAAAAAACACAAAACATGGAGCATCAGAAAACAGTTTTTCATTGGGGAATATATAAATTCATCGTGTGTTGCAACTAAACATGTATAAATAGCAAACAATTAAATAGTTTATACCATCCTTGTAAGATAAAAAACAAGTACAGAGAACAGTGAAAGTGGTTTTTCAGTTGGTGAGCAAACAATTGAGTGAGAGGCAATTAATCAATCAAATGCGGTTTTTTAAACAAATCATTAATTGTAACAAATGCTAGTGAAATGACATACGTGGAGAGAAAATAATAAGCACTTGGGGATGGTGATGGGAGTGAACTAGCATCAGATGAACACCATCAATATCTAAGTAGAAAAACTTAATATTATTCAACTAAAAACAATTGTATTACCATACACATAGACTTAAAGTGAGTACATTTGGGGGAGAATGGGAAAATACATGGAAATATTATGTTTCATCATAGTCTAAACATTAATTATTAATCCATGAACAATATATATTTCCATATACCTTGCCAGAGGCATTTCACACTTAAAGAGACATCCATCAGCATGCAATATCCAACAAGATTTTTAATACTATAAACACACACACATTAAATTACCTTTATGCCCATATGGCAGCATCTCAATGCTATTTACAAGATAACATTTATTATCATAGAATGAGAGCACAATACAATTTGATGTTTCCACAATTATTGAGTGCATATGTGAATGTATTCCAGTCATGGGCCTTCAGATGATGCCTTCATATAGCAGAATTGATTTGAACAGTTCAAAGTTTGTTGTTCACTCCTTTTGCAATGACCATGTCCAATATTTCGTGGCTATCATTGGTATACTTAATCAAGTAGAGTTTCAGCTTAAGCATGATTACCTGTGCTAACATGCCCCCAGCCAATTCATCCTTAATCTTTAGGTACACCTTATTATTTATGTTACTGTATAAAGGTGAACTTGTAGGGTAATTAGAGAAATCAAATGGATGCAAAAGTTGGGCAAGCTATGTGTACACATTCTCTGACAGTGTAATTCTATCTTTAAATAATCTCATAGTGAAATCTAAACATTATTAGCTTGGACAAGTCAAGTATGGTCATTTCAATGTAATTTGGACAATCCCATATAATCTCTTTTGCCCCAACATAACTTGAACCAAATCATCACTAATAATGTTATATGATTTAAACTTTGGCTTTTTATCAACTTCTCTGCAGATTCCAATTCATGTGCAAACTTTATATTTGTGTGTTTCTTCAAGTTATCTATGAATTTTCCAAAAACCACATTTGACATCAACTTGTAGAATGCCTTTTCAGAATCATTATGTGCCGCTTCTCATTTCTCTGTGTTGAGATTTATATATGGTTTTAAAAATGGTGCCTGTTTAAATTCGAGGGTTTTATGAAATTTTGTTATTTTCAGTCCACATCCAACATAAAATTTCATGACCTCATAGTCAGGGTTGGCTGATTATAATCAAGCTATTAAAATTGGATTATAATCAACATTTTTAAAAAGAAAATCAATGGTTGATTTAGATACATGCCCTTTCACATGCAAAATATTTATGATGCATAAGCCCAGGCAACTGATTTATTGTGAACAATTCAAATGCACAAATTGAATGAACCACGTGTGTGTTACATAACATTACATTTTAACATTTGTATAGTGTGTTGTATGTATGTGGTTAATGAAATCACCATGATATTCTAATGAGGCTATTCTATATTCTAATATGCTAATGATATTCAACCAGTGTTATCCCTTGTTGAAATTTGAAAAACATTGAAAATTAGTTTTTCATTGATTATAATCAAGATTTAATTATTTTCTATTAAATTCAGTTGATTTGATTATAATAGAATAAAATCATAAATCACCCAACCCTGGTAATAGTTTACAATGTAATTTTCCTTAATAAAATGTTTGCACAAGTTTGGGTATAGGTGCTGACTTTATTTGTAACCTATTTTTTATTTTGAGCTGATATGTTTGTCTTCTATAATCATTTTATGTGGAGCCAGTGGAAAATCAAAATGCTCCTCATGTAAACATTCTGGGTATTCCAGGTCAACTTGTACTAAGTAACCAGTTTGTGACTCTTGCAGCAGGCTTAAACTCATTATAATGCTATAGAGAGCATTTGCATCTGCATACATCCCATACATGGTCACTTTCTCTGAATCATAGCCCTCCACCATAGGATTATTCACCTTGAAATATCTGTCAGAAAAAGTGCTGCACATCCTGCCACAAATCCTGTTCACTATAAAATTCAAATATTCTTCATCACATATAGGGTTGAGCAAGATTCCCATATACTTTAACATTGTGTGCCAACTAAAATTTGATAAAGTGAAAAAGTGGGTTGAGTCAAGATTATATGTCTCCATACTCTGAACTCTGAATTCTCTTATAACACCTAATAGTAATAATGTGTCAGAAAGTAAATAGTTATTATGAAAGTGTTCAAATGTTTCACATTCACTGATAACCTAAGTCTTTTCATGCTTGAAATTTAGCTCCTCCTGCATTATGGGAATTTTTCTGGTCAATCTCTCTCACCAATGCTCCAGATCTGGTAGTCCAATTTCATTAAATTTTTCAAAACTGTCAAACCAGGAATATGGAAATGCCCCTTTATTTGGAAAATGCTTCTGCCTTGTGCTTGCCCATTTCTTCATTTAAAAATTGATATTTTTCAGCTCTGATATTTTTAGCAAGATTTGATAGAGTGTCAGGTATGAATTGATAGCTGTCTAAAAATCTTAGCTCTTCATAGATTATTGGTTTATAAACTCCGTGCTTATCATTATATCTGTCTACAGGCACCATCAAACTTAGTGAAAGAGACACTTCTGATGTACACAGCTCACACCTTCTCTTTGTCTTTCATCTACAAAAATTTAACAAAATCTGCATATCATATTTTCTCCCATTATGGATAAAAATCAGTGTAAATTGTGGGCTACAATTGCTATGTGCAACACCTCAAATTTTACCAATAAAATGACAATGATCTATAACTTTAACATCACCAGGTACAAACACATTCTTGCAAAATATACACTGTGTTGCTGTTGCCATTATTGTTTTTCACTGCTCCTGTGAAATAATTAAATCATGAAGTTTTTGTTTCAGCTTATATGATTGTCTTGCCAGCTCATGTAAATGATCCCATCCCTCTTCCATAAATTTTTTGTCAGAAAATATTTTGCATGTTAACAATTTCTGCTTGGTGCTACTTGCCACACTGACACCAGATGGGATTTGCTTGACCTTAAGTACTGTATAGCTGTTTGATGGATTTGGTTGTAAGTAGCAAGGGAGGCTGAGACAAGATTGCACTTTTCTCTGATTGGTCAAGAGGTGGGGAAGCCCATCACACTTTTCTCTGATTGGTTGAGAGGGTGGTCTTTGACCTCCACTGGGTCATGGATATGGCTGAGGGGTGTTGTAGTGATGTCATGGTGTGTTGACTGATTAAACAAGTTAATCTATATATTCAGTTACAATCATCAGATAAAATCATTATTTTTATTCTATGCAAATTCATTTTGCTTATGGCAATGTCTGTTGAAACCCTAGCATCTGGTTCACTTGGTAGTCTGTTTTATGAACTATGTACAACTCTGCCACCACTGTCCAACTATGATCTGCTAACACAAGAGATGATGATCTCACTGCCTGCACCTACAAAAGAAAAACACAAAGCTCCTCACAAGTGAAGATGTCCTGCATTTAATACAAATGCTATTATCTTTCCTAACACCAAGGTGCAAGAAGACAATGACATTTTACAACATTTAAATGGCATCAATTCACAGCCATCAACATTTATTTTTTCAGATGCAAGTCCTGCTAGCAAACTTCCAAAAAAACTATGGCTAACAATTGAGGATGCTGTTCAGTTGAACACAAAGTATGGTGTTGCAGTAAAGATTAGACTTGATAATGGTTTATACTATTTTCTACCTAAATGCTATGTCAGTGCATTGGGTGAAAAATGCAAGGTTTTGATCAAAAAAACCTTTTTTTAATGGTGACATGGGGATTGGGAACAGTGCTATTATAAATCATATTGCATCACAGTTTAATGAATAGAAAATGTATAGTTTTGCCTTTAATCTTTTTCTACATGTACCAGTTTTATTTTAATATGATTGATAAATTATTTGATAATAATAAATAGACAAGAATACAAAATGATTAATTGTATTAGCTACAATGGTTTCACAACAAATTTCTTAAATTTGCAATGATTATTATTATTATTAGTAAATGGAGATAATAATATACCTTGTGGAGTGTTCATTTGACATACAAATTTATAATAGTCTTTTATACACTCTGTAGAATTTTCATAGTTTTGTGGATATCAATAACCATAATCAAGGAAATTTTCTACATGTTGAGAGATTAAGTGAATTAAAAACTCAAGGTCCTTCTCTTACATGTCCCTTTCTACTTGATAAATTTTGAGATTCAATAAAAGTCATCATTTCTTAATTTGTAAGGTTCCCCTTTGTAAAAGAAATATAATGGAAATTATGCTGATTGTGCTTTATAATAGCACTTTGCAAAAATTTTATCCACTTCTATGTACAATGCTCAATTCATTTTTTAGCATTACATCACATATAAAAAGGGTTACACATTGTTTTTGAATATGTTGCTATTTTCCATTTTAAAAAATTCCATGTTAGCAAAATGTTTGAGCTAAAAGAAATAATAAATACTTGTGTTAAAAGTATAATGTCTTATTCCAGTAAAAAAACCAAATTAATTTTCAGAAAAAAACCATAAGCTAGTTTGCAATTTCTAATATTTAATAAAGGCATGTGGTAAGACCAAGATGTTTAAGACAAGACAAAATGTAATTTATTAAATGTTTTTAGTGATAAGTACTACTATACATTTGCTCTAATTTAAATTGGGAATCTATACACTACAGGGAAATGTTCAAATACATTACTATTTAATTGTAAAAATTTCCTTATGTTTAATTCATTTTGATAATATTCAAAAACCGAAAAAAATGGGAAATATTTCATTACATGGGTAATACACAATAAAAACAAGCAAAATTTTCAGAAAAAGTAAGTTGCATAAGAGCAACTTAACAGTACAAACATAGAATATAGATTTACAAATTAAAATCAAAATGTGGTTTTATGCATAAAGGCAAATTTTGTTTCCTAAAAATTACACATGCAATGTTATTAATATAATTTATACACACACAATATACAATATTATTATATATTAGTTTCTTCTCTCTGCATTTCTTTTTGGTGTATACAGATTTTTCATAACTGCACACATTGTAGACTGTTACAACTTTTGTTGGCTTTGAACATGATTTTTCAGGTTGTACACATTTGTAGAGTGATACATCTTCTTTGCATGTTTCTCACTTTTATTTGGTATATGACTTTGCATGGCTGTATACATTACATGGGGATTTCTAGCTTCCACTGCTTTTGTTGACTTTTGCATGTTTTTTTCACTTTATTTTGTTATGATTTTGCATGGCTGTATATATTACATGGATTTTCTGCTTTTCTCTCTCTCTCTCTCTCTGCAATGTACAATGAGATTACTCACCAATTATTAATGAGGAAGCATCTTTTTAAATCCATCTGCTAAAATTAATTGATTCCCTTATTGCAATAATTGTAAAAAAACACATGCAATTGTATGAAATAATTATTAATGGTTGTTTTAACAACATGGATAATAAAACACTTGTGAGAAAGCAAATAACAATTGGTAGAGAGTAAATAATTTATTAAAAAAACGTGAAAGCATGCTTGTAATGCCTACTCATTTTGATAAAATTGGGAAGAAACATGAATTAATTGCAATGCGTTGCTTGCTATTCAAGGAGAAATATTACATCAACATATATAGGCAAATAAACCAATGCTATATATAAATTTGTTGTAAACAAAAAGATGTTTGGTGAAATATTACATCAATGTATATAAGCAAATAAACCAATAATGCATAACTTCATTTAGAACAAAAACATGTATGATGTACCTTTGTTATTCTGTGTGGAGATGTACTTGAAATTGTTAGCCTGTTTAATGCATGGATATGTTATTCATAGTTGATGACGATTTTTTCCATTGATAGATATCATCTCCATTCATTAAATTTGTAAACCTCATGATGTGTTCACCATTCTAAATGTCTAAATATGTGAAAATAGTAGTGTGAATATCCAATGTATAAACCAGTGTCAAGATCATACATTGATAGAATAAATGTAAAGTTTTGTAGAAACAGGGTCAAATAATAGAATTCACTAGTTTCAGTCAGCTGTTAGTTAAAAGATAGAAAATTTAAACACATTGGTTTTTGCTTTTGTTGCATAATTTGATGATATTTACCAAAAATGTATTAAATTATCTGAGTTTATAACATTTCACTGATTCCATAGCAGTCTGATAAAATTAATAGTAGTGAATGCTAATGTAAAAACATACAGTTCATATACACTGATATGAAATAATCAACTACATGGTTAGATAGTAGAGGCAGATAAATCTACATGATAAATATTTTTTATTAATCATTAACAAAGCAGTTTATGAAAACATTTGAGAGCTAGAAACAACTAAGAAATTTTGTAAAACATGTACAAAGCAATAATGTATCTCCTGACAAAATGAAAATCAACACTTAATTCATAGTTTGATTCAGTTGTTAGTTTAAAAAATTGTAAATCCATGAACCTGGTTATATGATAAATATTTTGCATTAATCAAAAGCAAGACATTTTACAAAGAATTGGAGTTCTAGATCAGTTATTTGGTCATATACATGATGCATGTTTCTACTAATTTACTTTCCTCAGTTATACATCACATGATTTTATTCCTATTGGGCAGTCCTATCTATATATTCATTCTAAATTGTTGGATAAATTCATTATTTTTCCTTGTTGTGAAATCATTCCTCTAAAAAACTCAGCCTACAAGAGCAATGTCTATTGAAGCACTAACAACCAGATCACTTGGAAATCTTTTTGATGAGTTATGCACCACCCCTTCTCAAAGCCACAACCCTCTGACACAAGGGTGAATCCCAATGCTAACACCTATTAAAGAAAAGAATTGTCACAAGCAAAAGAGAAGAAGCCCACTGATTAATAATAAAAGTTCTATAACACATTACAACACAGATAATGTTTTGCAGTGATTAAACAATGTCAATTCACATTTTACCTTTGCAAGAGAAAGAGAGAGGGAAACAGAGTGAGAGTAATGCATTTTGACATTAGGGAATTAGAATGATAGTTGACATGAAGTGATACTTTTCACAACATAAAGAACATCAAAAAATTGATGACAGGTCAGAGATTGAAAGCAATGTGTTTTGGTTTCCAGTGAATCTACCTTGTATTATTCACACTATGCACTGACATAGCATTTAGGTAGAAAATAGTATAAACCATTATCAAGTCTAATCTTTACTGCAACACCATACTTTGTGTTCAACTGAACAGTGTAACATCCTCCACCTAGCTTATTACGCCGTGTCTAATCATGAGTAGAAATGAAAATTAAATAAACTCCGAAGAATTTATTGTTCATCAAAATTATGGTTGAATCAAAGCTATTTATAAAATTTCTACAAAAAGTACCTGCCGATTTTAAAATTCAAATGATTTGTCTGCCAATATGGCTGTTCATACGTAAGCATTAGTTTGCTCAATTTAATTTGTCAATTATCTCTTGATCGGCTAACAAGTTTCTTATTTTGACCAATATTAAATCTTAGTTGCATTTTACAAAAATAAACTAAAGTTCATTAACTAAATTTTTACAATTAATTTCAATTAATAATCATTCGACGTTATTCAGCTTTAGTTGCCTTTTTGGATGATGCTACACGCCCTCCTCAGCTTGCGTTATGGACAGCACAGGTCGCTCCCCATGCACGAGAGTATCTGCTCTGCATATAAGTGACTCCGCCTCAGCTTCTTCCCACGTTATCATGGCGTATTCCGCTTGCTTGGATAACTTTAATNCAATATTAAATCTTAGTTGCATTTTACAAAAATAACTAAAGTTCATTAACTAAATTTTTACAATTAATTTCAATTAATAATCATTCGACGTTATTCAGCTTTAGTTGCTTTTTTGGATGATGCTACACGCCCTCCTCAGCTTGCGTTATGGACAGCACAGGTCGCTCCCCATGCACGAGAGTATCCGCTCTGCGTATAAGTGACTCCGCCTCGGCTTCTTCCCACGTTATCATGGCGTATTCCGCTTGCTTGGATAACTTTAATACTGCCTCGCGTTCTGTTGTAACGGTGTTTGCGTACTTTAAGAACCTCGACTCCCTGATGTTTTCCGCTATCGGTGTTAGTTGTCGCAACTCATTCATTTTCTGAGAGAAAATTTCAAAATATTTTTTATATAGACTGATGCCTTTTAATGCTATTAAAAGTGTCATCTGAGCATCTGCTTTGCACGTGTGTGCTAAATCTGCTCGCATCTGCGTATTTGGGTAGAAAAATGTGAATACCTTCCGTAAGCTGCGCGTATTTGCCACGTCCTTGTAGAAGAAACTAATATTTTCTATTACTTCCTGTTCCGATATATCGCCAGGATCGTTCTTTCCAATCCGCATCATGGTCACGATTTCCACACGTTTTGTTACGTCGTAATAACGATAGTTCTGCTCCCATAAATCGGTCCATACAATATCATTTACTCCCGAAAACAATATGACTGCTCGCGGTTGCCGCAGCTCTATTTCTCTCCTCAACTCTTGGAGTTGGATGTGTATTGCCTCCCCTTCTGTGTATAGTCGATCCGGGGTGATGTTTCCTTCGATATAGACGCGCTCCTTGTTATCATTGTCTAATAGTATCTTCTTCGTTTTCTTGTAGTCTTCTCGCTGTGTCATTTCTATCGCCTTGCTTCGAGAATTTACGTAAGATTTATATTCATGCAGAAACGTTTTCGCTGGTCCGACCTCTTTGGGTAATCGCCATCTTGGTAGTACCATGGGTATAGCTATTGTCTTAGGCAGCGTACACAATAGGATTTTTGTATCAACTAATCTCTCGATTTCTTCGTACGTACCAGTTGTATTTGACGCTGTTGCTTCTGGGATTGTCTCCCAAAATGATTGCGTGAGTCCCCGTTTGCTTAGCTTTACTCTTATGCGTTCGTGTATCTCAATCCTTGATGTGATGCATTCAACATCCAGTGCGATTTGATTAAAAGGTTTTAGTAGTTCTTCTAATTCTGTGCGCGTAAAGGCTTCTGTAAACATGAGTTTCATCGTCGCAACCGTTTGTTGCTCTCTTATTCTCTGGTAGTTTCTTTCTGTTATCTCTTTTCTTTCTCTTGTAACTTTTATTTCTACTAAGAATCTTTCATCATCCATATCAATCCATTCTATCGTGCTATCTTGACTTGTATCACCCCACTTTTCAATGTTTATCCGATCAATCACTGTCTGTGTCTGTGGGGATAGTAACAGTTGTGATGAGGTTAGAAGTTGCTCTTCTTTGATGATTTCCTGTTGTGATTTTGTCACCATTTCACATATCTCCACTGGTGTCGTTATCCCACCTTTCTTCAGCATCTCCGCTCTTCTGATTATTTTCGTAAAAGTGCATCTCGGGCTATCTCTTACATAGCGTCTCATGTTTTCATCTATCACTTGTTGTACGTTTTTCTCTTTGATTAGTTGTATTATATCCTTCGTATCACTTAGTTTCCGTTTGACTATTTTTCTTGTCGTTATCCATGGTTGGTTCGGGAGTTGTTTTAATCGTGTTTCTGAGGTTGCACCCCACATGTATTTTCGCATCGGCTCTTCAAATATTTGTATTTCACTCGGGCATATTCCTGTTATGTTTGCCAGCTCCACTATTGATATTCTCCCCATTGGGTGATGTTTCGTTATCAGCCTGCTTATTAGCTTCTCTATCGTCTGCATCGGTTTCTCATTCTTGTTGGGCGATTCAGTCTTTTCAAT
>CABFPE010000019.1:389479-403280 GCA_900660155.1 Hofstenia miamia | reverse complement strand
GGGGGGGGCTGTTCCAATTGTAACAGGGTAGTTTATTCTGGCATCCTTGATGGAGTCCCAAAAAGTGCTGCAGAGTCTGTGGCTCAGTAAATTTTCAATTTGAGTGGTGGAGAGACAAAGGTGGGCAGTGGTACATTCTATGTCCAGGGCAAGTTGTCGCCCTGGCAAAAGTAGAAGTACAAGCTCTACTTTGGTTAGCATCTCTGTGAGGCACCATTTCATGAGGCCTAGGATATCATTGTCACTGTTGGTTTCAACAATGTGATCAACTATTGCTGGTTTCTCTGCAAATTCTTCTGGGCAGTGCTTGATCATTAGGATTCATTCATTGTCAGTAAGAGACCAGGCAGGTGTGAGCTTGAGTGAGACTGTGACCCCAGAAAACTTTTCTAGGTTAACAGCTTCAATGAGGGCTTTCGTCACCAGTGATACCTCTATAGCTTAGGAGGATAAGAGCTCTTCCTCATGGTAAAATTGTTTGGGCGTTTTCATGGTCTGCCATAAAACAGTGATTGGGATGACCTCGCCATCCTTGGTAGCTTGTTGCTGGGTTTGTGTAAGTTTGCTGTACCTGCACTCAGGATAATTGAGCTGTTCCAGGTTGAATAAGATTTCCATGTGGTTCAGGACGTTGTAGTGACCAACCAATTCAATGAACTGTTTAGTGGAGCCATATTCACTGTGCATGAGTCAACTTGTACACAGAGGTGTGTACTCGGAGTTAAGAGAAGGAAACTTGGTCTTGGCAGTTGCTCCCCACATGTACTTTTTGAGGGTATCTGAGAAGATATTTAAGTCGGAAAACGTGACTCCTAATTGGTTGACAATCATCTGAGGTGGGAGGCGACCAAGGGGTCCACTGAATCCAATGAGATGGGCATAGAATTTCTCAAAACGTTCCATTGCTTTCTTATTCTTCCCAGGCAAGGCAGGCAATGAGCAAGAGTGGAGCAACCAATTCTTAACCTTCCAGGCTGCAGGGCCAATAGTGAGTTCATGGGAGCACTGTTTTGCGAATTTTTCTCTGGTGGCTTTATCCATGGGTAGCTGAAGATGAGGATCAACTAAGAAAAGTGGCGAGAACCCACATGGCTCCATGGGATTGGATCACTGGAGCAAATTTTTCCAAGAACATTTTCTGCGAGAAGTTTTGACTAGCTTGAGTGTCATGGGACAGACATAACTCTGCAAGTGTTCTCTCGACTGATCTATGATATTGTAACATGGGGCTCTGAATATTAATGGTAGGCCATTGTGTCTCCAGGCTGTGATTGGCTTTTAGGTGTGTCCATACCTCATCAATTTCTTGCAGGGTAGCAGCACTTTCAAAAATGCAAAACTGACATGAAGATCAGAGACGTCAGAGCAGAGGCCAGGCAAGCTAGTGTTGATTGACTCAAGTGATTGGGCCTGGATGTACATATTGATTATCAGACAAGTATCAACTGTGAGATGGTGTGTCAGAATTTTCTTGCACAAGAGCAGATCAGTGTAGATGATCTTAGTAGCTGAGATTATGTGAGTATTATACATACTTGTGGGCTGATAGGAGCTTTTGTACAGAATGATGAAATTCTCCATATGAAAGTGTAAACTTTCAACTTTGTCTGGGATGGTATCCTGGTACTCTTCTTTCAAAAACATCACCAAGCATATCTTCTCCACCTAGGTGAGTTGATAGGCTATTTCAATCTTTTCCATGATTCAGCAGTGGTTTACCTCATTGACATGAAAAAAGTAGACAACTAGTAGGTTGTCAAAATTGATGTTAATGCATTCAAATTTCTTTATCATTTCTTTACTGTTTAGAAACTGGCACAGGTGAGACAGATTGAAGTCCTCATTGAACATAGTGTGAACAGTACTTTGCCAGTAAGGTCGCGCCATGCCAGCTAACATCTTAGAATCATAACAAATAATTGCATTGATCTGAGGTCTATGCTCTGCATCTATGACAAAGGGAATCAAGTTAACTGAACAGGTTAGATCCTTAGTGTTAAATGTCCATCACAACCTATTCTTCATTTCTTCTGATATATTATTTCTGACTAAATTGATCACTTTCTGAGTAGCAATAAAGTACAGATGTAAGATCTCATTGCCAACCTTAGATGTTTTAGCTTTATGTTTCTTGGCTTTTCAGGACCTAATACTAGCTGAGTTGCTGGAGTAAGGACTTGGGACTAGGAGGGGGTTCTGAGTCAACATGGAGTGAGGTTAGACAGGTGGGCAAAAGGCACTCTATGCTCCTCGGATTCATGCACAGAGAGTTGTCTCCATGCATAGTCGTCTGAGGTCTGCTCCCACTCAGAGAGTTATCTCTGAGCATAGTCATGGGAAGTCCACTTTTGAGGAGAGAGTTGTCTCCCCTTGTAGTCACGGCTGCTACGGGTGTCTTCTGCTGGGTGCTCTTGTTTTTGGGAAGTGCCTTCATCTGATCATCTGGGCGTCATTGATAACTTTGTTTCATCTCACGGATTGATTTGTCTTCATACTCAGCTTCTTGTTGGGGGTTGGTTTTCTGTTTGTTTCATAGTTGCTAAACAAAGATATAAGATTAAGGTCCCATTCCTGGGTATATAAATAGTCTAAATATCTCTGATCTCTAGCTTTTCATTTAGGCAAAACACAAGTAGCTATAGTGTTGCTACTACTACTGAGGTTACTATCATACTCAACATGTGTAAGGTCATCTTCTTCACATTTGGTGAGGTTATCATAATAGTCTATCTCATTTACGCCGTCATTGATGAGAGAAAAACTCGTTATTATTGTCAATGACTGCATTTTTTATATCTTTGATTGTTTGTCTAAGTTGCTGAAAATGGTCAACTTTACCATTATCTAATAAGTACCAGTGGTGATCTAACACCTTGACTATTTTAAAAGGCCCTTGCCAATTAGTGGCAAGTTTTCATACCTGGTTAGCATCAGTAACCTGACAAGGGAAATAAACAAATACAGAATCTCCAACTTTGTGAGGTTCACCATACAGCTTTTTATCAAAATTTCTTTTCTGGCAAATAACAGACTGATTGGTATTCCAGCAGATAGAAAGGTGCACTTCCTGGAATTCATTTAGCATCTGGTTCACAAAGTTCTCCAAAGTTGGCTCATTGTAGTCTGGGAACATGATTGACAAAGAAGTGCTTGCTTCATGGCCAAACATGGCTTTGAAAAGGCTTACTTTGGTGGTGGAGTGCACAGTGGTATTGTAAAAGAATTCGACCACTTCTATGATGTGTCTCCAGTTCTGGCCAGTGGCACAGGCTAAAGTGACTCTGATCAGTTTAATGATGGTGTGGTTCAGTTGCTTGACAACGCCATTTGACTGCAGATGGTAAGCAGTGGTGAAATTGTGTATGATCTCTAGTTATTTCATGAGAGTGGACATAAAAAAGTTCTCAAACTGAGGACTGTGGTCAGAGACCAAACACTCCATAGGCCCAAGCTTAAAGATCCAATCTTTCACAATTCTTTCACTGATAACTTTGGTGGTGGTATTGTCAAGAGGAATGAGTCATGTGTATTTAGTAAAATGGTCTATCAAGACCAACAGATATTGGAATCCTTGCTCATCCCTTGATAGTTTTTCAATGTCCATGTGGACCACTTCATTTGTTCTTTCAGTGACCCAACTATAGAGCTCAGCTCTCTGCTCCAGAAAGTGTCCAGCTTATTGAAGCAGGCATGATTCACATTTATCAATTGCATCTTGTACCATAGCTCTAATACTGATGGTAATGTAACAAACATTAAATGTTCTTTCCATCTGGATAATCCCAAGATGTCTGTGTTCATGGATCTTCTGGACCAGATCTAGCTTGAAATACTCTGGGATTGCCAGACAGGTGTTCTGACTATGTGCATAGAGGAGTCTCACTTTGGTAAGCTTCCAATGATAATGTTGAAAGTATCTTTAGCAAAGTCACTGATAGTGTGATCAGGGTGCTTGATCTTAAAGACAATTTTGGATAAGACTTTGTCATGTAATTGATGAGTGGCAATCTCCTTTTCTGAAATCTCCTCCTTCACCATAATGGGGAGGATTGCTTTTTCATTTTGATCTGCATTGATATCAGGGAGGAACTCATACTTGCAAGTTGGGATAAATCCAAATAGAGTCTTTTCACCTGGCAGCTTTTGCAGGTCTCTCTCATAACTTGGCAGAGTGGTGAAATAATCAGCATTGAGTAATCATAAAAGAGAAGTCATTAAGGTATTCCAACCATTGGGCAACGATGTTTGACTTGTCACCAGAGAATTTCTTAAGCCATGCTAGCATGGAGTTGTTGGTGTGCACAACAAATTGGCAACCTAAAATGAAGAATCAAAACTTCTTCAGACTCTCGACAAGTGCTAGCATTTCTGATTTCATTGCTCTGTAATTCAGTTCAGCATTGTGGAGCTTCTGGCTGAAATATTGTACCAGGCATTCCTGGCAGTTGATCACTTGGCTGAGCATGCCACTGATGGCAACTGAACTCATGTCTCAATTGACAATAAATTCTTTTGTGTAATCTGGCATGTTCAGACTAGGGATCCATCTGAGCTCTCACTTCACAGCATCCAGCTCTTCTTGTTCAACCCAGGTCCAACAAAATTCAGTCTTCTTTCATAGTAGGTTAGAGGTATGCTTTGTTTGGTTGGCTAGTTTGGAGATGAAGGAGCCATAATAGTTAAGAAAGCCCATCACGTGTTGGACGTCCTTGTGTGAGTGTGGAGTCTCAATTTGATCAAGATGGTCTTTTGCATTGTTCTTAATCGATATTCTCCCACCTTTGATTACCCTTCCTAGGAAGGTAACTCATGGTGAAATGAGTGAACATTTATTTCCATTTACCCAGAGTCCAGAATTGTACAGGATCTTCAGAGTGTGACCCAGTTTATCTAAGTGATCAGAGAATGTGTGTCCAGCAATGAGAATATCGTCCATGCATGTGGTGATCCCAGGTTTGAGAATTTTAGCACCATTCCATAGTACATGCATGACATAATGCTGAAATGTGGCCGGAGTGTTGCTGAGGCCAAAGGCCATGTACTTCCATTCAAAGGGGCTGTAAGGTGTAATAAATGCAAAATGCAGTTTTCAGAATGTTGGCAGGCTTCATTGGTGTCTGCCAATAGGCTTTACAGAGATCCAAGCATGAGAATAACTTGTACTTGCTGGCATCATAGAGTAGGTCCTTGATGCAAGGTAACAGATATGCATCCTTAGTTGTGATATCATTTAGTCGTCAGAAATCAATGCA
Organism: Hofstenia miamia; assembly: GCA_900660155.1. Taxonomy (NCBI): domain Eukaryota; kingdom Metazoa; phylum Xenacoelomorpha; order Acoela; family Hofsteniidae; genus Hofstenia; species Hofstenia miamia. The sequence continues at coordinate 398,028 of CABFPE010000019.1, read as the reverse complement.
AAGGCAGTACTTCTCTCCTTGGCAAATGAACACCATAGGTGCAGCATACAGACTATTACTGTTCTGTATGATCCTGCTTTCAATGAGATCACTAAGGATCTGTTCATAATCCACTCTTAAGTTCTTGGGTACCCTTCAAACTGGCAACTGAATGGGATGATCACTCTTAGTTTCAATGGCATGTTGTTCCCCAATGGCCTTTCCAACACTGATTGACCTGTAATTGAACACGTCATGATGCTGGCGCAAGAGGGCAGAGAGTGCATCACATTCTTGTAGACTCAGATGTCCATGAGTTCTCTCATTTACAGCTGGGATCCAGACTGGATCACTTGGTTCACTCAGATTGTGAATTGCAGTAAGAACAGGCAGACAGGCTGCAGCTTTGAGTTTGAGTCAGACTGGCATCATGATGATGGATAGCTTTGTTGGATCAATTTGGATCAAGCATGTAGAACTATTGAGCACAGTGACAAGTCTTTCCATGAGAAACATGACAAAGGTCCAGAGAAAAATGTAGACTGCAAAGGCATTTTCCCCTTTGTTCTGAGATCATGACGTCCCCCTCATAAGGAGAGCTTGTAGTGACAGCAACTCGTTGCCAGTGCCATGGTTCCACAATGATTGTATCTGTGAAAGTTAACAAGATTTCTTGGTTACAAGTAGTGGTAAGCTCCTCCTGTGGCTTGCTGTTGGTTCCATAATCAATTACACATGTATTCCTCTCAAGGAAGTTGTTTCCTAGAATGACGTCATACAGCAAAGGCCAATTGCAGGTGTCAACCACAATAAGGTCCACACAAAAGCATTCTTGGTGGATGCACAACTCGAGGTTGTTGATCTGGCCCTTCAGTGAAATAGTGTTCCCCAAAGCATCCAACAAACAGGCAGTGGAAGGTAACAAATCTTCTCTATGTAAGCAAAGCTTGTTGCAACAGGTGTTGCTTATGATGGATACAGAAGCTCCTGTATCAATGGTAGTGTTAATCAGCAATCCATTCATGTCTGCAGGGATGACATTAGTGCATAGCAATGAAGTTATCACCAAAACATCATGCACATGGTTTTCAGGAAGCAGCACTCCAACTAATTTAAATGGTTGACAGACTCAACCAGGGTGTCAGGAGTACACACTTCATCAGAACAATCATGGTAGTGGAAGTAAGTGAGACATTTACAGGTGCCAGAGGCACAACTGTTATGCTCAGGGTACAAGAACTTGGCGTAGCTACTGTAGTTAGTGTCACAACTTGAGAAAGGGTAGACTGAGTGAAGGTAGGTGCTCCACTTGTAAAAGAGGTAATGGGGGTAACAAATGGTGGTGTCACAGTGGATGGAGTAGGCACTGACAAAGCATTAGAGAAGTGGGCAGACATTGTCTGTGATATAACTGTTGAGAACTTTTCTGAAAGAGTGTTGAGAGCCTTGTCTAAAAGATCATGAGTTACATACTCAGGTTCCTCTGGGGAAGTTGGAGGGGGATGCGGGAATGCTTCCTGAATTCACATCTTCAAGGCTGAGATTGAGTTGAGCAGGCATCTCTCATGCTGCCAAGCAGTGGTGGCTTGTTGTCTCATTTCAGCTTGTAGGGTGTCAAAACAGGCTTCACAGGAGCAATGTTGTGAGATCTGTTCAGCAAGGGCTTCTCTGAGCTGTTGAACTTCAGGTGTTGGCAACTCAGAAGGAGGCAATGGTGGTGTATACAAAAGAAACGGATTTGTCAGGGCAGCAGGAGCAGGGTCTCTTGCAACAAAACTTCAGAGAGTGTAGATATAACAGAAACAGGTTTTGTGGGGGTAGGAGTCAGTAAAACAAAAACAGAATTAAGTCCAGCAGTGCAAGGGACAGTGTCCAAGCTGCCAGTGCTCACACAGAGGAAACCCTGAGTGGGAGTCCCATTATGAGAATTAGAAAAATCCATATCCATAAGAACAAGAATAATTAAACAAGTAAAGTAAAGTGGGAGAAAAAGGTTCCAATAACAATTCCAACAATGTAGGAGAAACATGCAACTGTGTAGGAGAAATAAAAGCAATTAACAGATGGTAGCAGGGTATAGGTACACAATCCAAATGCTAGAAGAACAAGACTAACCAATAGCACTAAGAACAGGTAAGAGTGGAGTCAGAGTTTGGTGAAAGCATCAGATCACAGAGCTGACAAATGTAAAACTACACATAAGGTGAAGTTGCACATTGATGGGTGGTGAAGTAGATCATGGTCAGGGGAAATCCATCCCAGCTGACTCACACCCAGTAGAAAACAAAGCCAAATACAATAAGGAAACATTATAACAGTTCTGTTTCACATCACAATCACCAAGTGAAAAACAGGCGACCACCTTGGTAGGTGCACAAACTTCATGACTGGAGTACATCTCTGAATGTTGATCCATCTGCACACAGTGACAGAATGGAGTAGATAGCTTAACTGACACTCCAGAGTGTCCAAGAATCATGTCAGGGTCACCATGTAGAATCACGGGCTGCGCCTAGCAGCTCAAGCTGTACAAAGGTTGCAGAAGATTACCATTGCTGAGAGCAACCCATTCTCTAACAAAACAAATGTAGAAAAAGTAGTTCCAAGATGGCATTTAACATAGTGACCAATTCACATTGCATCTCGCCAAAGCCAAGTCATTAGAATCCATCCTTACAATGCAAGGTGCAAATCATGCATCTCAAATTGTAATTTCTAGCTCAATAAAACCAATTTAACTCAGTGTTTATTTTCTCAGCTCATGTAATAAAGACATTAAATAACATGTAATTACCACATATTTGTGTATGCCAACAGCATAGTATATTTGCATTGTGCGATAGTGTGTGCATGTTCAATCAATAGATGTAGTAGTTCTTTTATTTCCTATGCCTATACATAGCCTAAAGTAACCACAATATGGGCTCACATCTGTCATGGAGTGAGTTATCACCCCAGGCACAATGGAGTTCCTCCCACATTATCGCCGGATCTTACAATTGCATTATTATAAAATTATTACCAAAGCTAAAAAAGTTAGTAAATGATAAAATAATGAAAGAGCAAACATTATCCAGTGAGAACGAAATTTATTTGAGATTTGATTACATTGAGTTCCCTATTTATTACAAGAGAAGGTAAATATTTACTGTTTTACAAAAGTTAGCTTGTTTCCCTCACAAATTAAGTGAGCAATTACATGTAATCAATAGCTTGAGGGGACAATTACTAAATTTGAAACTTAAGTTCAAAAAGATCACAAATTAATAAAATCACTGAATTAAATAGCACCAAATTAATTGGAGAGTGCCCTGAGTGACTCTACATTATAATCATGATTTCTATTCCATGTTGTCTGCAATCTTACAATGTCAATTGTATTTGTTTCTCCAATTTGCTTGCTATTGTATTCTTTTTCCTTGATTATGTGTATGATTACTAGCTTGTCTTTATCCAAGTTAATCTGTTCTAACTTAGCAATTCTTTCTCTAGCTATGATTATGTTCTATATATCTGCCAGTGTAACATTGTCACAGAAATTTATGTGTATAGTGCTTCTGAAATATGGCTGTTCTAACATATCATTCATCCTCTGCAGATAAATGATAATTGTGTTGACTATTGGGCAATTTTCTTTGTATGATAATATTGGTAAGTTAATTTCTTCTGTTCTCATTTGTTTTCTAATCAAACTGTGTGTATCTGGGGATAGTTTTTTGTACATGTTGTGAATAATTTTTATATTGGGGATGAAATAGAGGTGTAATTTTTCTCCATCTATTGTTAACATCCTTTTGTTACATTCTGTGGAGTGCATGGTGCTTTCTGACATTGTTTTTATGCTTTCTGAGGGGGGCATGTAGCATATCCTGAGTGCTACGTCCATACTCTATTTCCACCCACTGCTAATGGATTCCAGTTGGTCCCCTTTTAGTCAGTTACCTTCCAGACATTCCATTGGCATTTGACCAGCTGTGGATTCTGTAGTACCATCAGCCTTTAGTTGTTTTCATATTACTACAGTTCTTCCACCACTTACAACTTCCCCTGGATAATTGTTCCTCCACTTTAGTTGGCAGTGTGGAGTACTTGAAGGTAAGTTAGGACTTCAACTTCAAGTACTTTTCATCTGCTTGCCCCTTATTTGACATTATGGACTACTCTGTATGTTAGTGTTGCCACTGTTTGTCTCTCTGCTCTTTAGTTGGTGTTGAGGACTACTAAGCATTATCTCTTTCCTCTTCTGTGGATTGGATTGGCATTGCATGTTTGGGTGATTGCCTCTTCATCTTTGATTTTCCTAAACTGAGTTATTAGGTTTAAATCCCATGTTTCAGGGTTATAATTTATATAATTTTTTTGCTGCCCTTCTAGGCATTACTTTCATTTGTAATTCATCATCTTGTATGTCATGTTGAAACTATTCCTCAAATTCATCTTCTGGAAGGCTATCCAGTTCATCCATTTCATACCTATTTTCTCCCTCATTATGTATTAATTTAAACTCTGCATTCTCATCTAGAGTTGCTTCCTCAATGTCTGAAATCACTTTTTTCAAATTTTGAAAATGTAAAATCTTGTCATTACATAATATATACTAATTATTATCTAGTACTTTTTAATCACATATGGCCCTGACCATAGAGTTTTTAATTTTCATACTTGATTAATGTTGTTCAATTTCATAGGAGGTGTAAATGCATAGACTTTATCACCTACTTTGTGTGTGTGTCTGTATATTTTTTTATTGTAATTGTGCTCTTGTCTTGTTGCCAACACTTTTATGTTATGACACATCATTTCATGAATTGCCATTATATGTTGTTTGAGTTGTTTTATGAAATGATTGTTTAACTTTTGCAAATAATTTGAAAACTGCATTGATAACAGTGTTGCCATCTCTTTCCCATACATCACTTTAAATAGGGTTACTTTAGTCATTGAATACACTGAAGTATTATAAAAGTGCTTGAACATCTGTATGACTTCTCTCCATCTATTTCCTCCTATTCTGAATGTGGCTTCTCTTATTAATTTTATCAATGTTTGATTTAACCTTTCTACCACTCCATTGGCTTGTAGATGATATACTGTTGTCCTTTCACTGCCAATTTCAAGTAATGTGGTGAGCTCCTGAAACAGTGCACTCTCAAATTGAGGTCCTTTATCTGTGATTATTGTTTCTATTGAACCTATCTTTAATATCCATTCTTTTAATATAATGTTCACTGTTTCCTTGGCTGTTGTGCTTTTCATGGGAATCATTTTGGCGTATTTTGGTAAAATTATCTACCATCACTAGTAGATATTGATATCCCTCATTGTCTCTTGATAACATCTCTACAATTTCAATTGGTCTCATTGCTATTATTTTTTCCAGTGGTGCTCTTTGTACTAGGAAATGTTGCATATTGTTTAAGACATGTACTGCATTTATTTATCATGTTCTCTATTACCTTTTCACTCCAATTGTGATATATTTTGAGTTGAGTATCATCTCAGTTTGTATAATTCCAAAATGTCCTTTCTCATAAATTCTTCTTATCATATCTCTCTTGTAGTACTTGGGTATTGAAATCCAATTAGTTTTTCCAGTAATGTATAGTAATCTATTATCATTTGTTTTCCATGTGTATCTATTGAAATAGCTTTTCACAGTTTTTGACATTTTGCTCTCTTGATTGTCTAATTTGTCTTTTATTTCTTTCAATACCAGATCTTTGTTTTGTCTTTCTATTATCTCTTTTTCAGCTATTTCTTCTTTTATCATAATCAGTGTTATTGCTTCTTCCTTCTTATTAACATTTATTTCAGGTAGCTGCTCATATTCATTATGTGGAATGAATTTAAAACTCTGTTTTGTTACCCTCCCTTTTCTTGAGGTCTCTTTTGTACTCTGGCAATGAAGTCCAAAAGTCAGCATTGCTATGTAGTTTTCCTTTCCTGTGCTCAATTGTAAAATTGAATTCATTAAGGTTTTCTATTCAACATGACACTATTGATGACTTATATCCAGAGAATTTTATTAGCCACACCAGGCCACTATTATCTATTCTTACTCAAAAATTTTTTCCAATCAAGAAGAGTCTAAATTTCTTTATACTTTCTATTAGTGCAAGCATCTCCAGTTTTGTAGATCCATAATTCTCTTCACTTGCTTTCAATTTCCTACTAAAGAACTGTATTGACACTTCTTTTCCATCTTTAATTTGACTGATTGTTGCTTCTATCACCACTTTACTCTCATCACAGTCTAATATAAATTCCTTTACATAATCTGGTGTATTTAGCAGAGGCAATATGGATAGTTCTTGCTTTATTTTGTCTAATTCCTCCTGCTGCTCCCAGGTCCATATGAATGGTACTGATTTTTTCTACTGGTGCTGTTTTTACTTGCTTCAAAGAGCATATCCTCAATTCTAGGTAGTGGATAAGAGTCTTTCTTTGTTACTTCATTCAATTTTCTAAAATCAATACACAGTCTGTATTTCTTTCCCTGCTTGCCAAACACTGTTGGTGTCACATATGGACTTTTGCTTGGACTGATTATCTTGTTATCAATCAATTCATTTAGTATTCTGTTGTATTCATCTTTTAGTTTTTCTGATACTCTCTATCCAGGCAGCTTTATTGGTTTATCTGTGGTTGTTACAATTTTATGTGTTTCACTGATCACTTGTCAAATGCTTATTTTGCCAAAGTTAAAGATTCAACTGTGTTTTCTTAGTTCCTCTCTCTCACTCTGTTCTAAGTGTTTGTAATCTTCTTCTATTATTTCTGGTATTCTTTCTTCATCTTCAGTTTTCATCAATGTGCCCTTTAGTTGACATTGTGGATTACTAACCTGATGGTTTCTTGTGCTTTCATCCATGTGCCCTTTTGGTGACATTGTGGATTACTAACTCCATCATCTTCTTTCATTTTTCTGTTTTCCTCTTCAGCTTTCATCCACATGCCCTTTAGTTGGCATTGTGGATTACTAACCCCATTGTCTTCCATTGGTTTCCATATTATCCTTATGCTAGATTTCACATATTTTCCATAGATTTTCACTTTTGTTCAACTTATGTTAATGTTCCAGTTTGTAGCATTTAATATTGGAATTTTTCTTTCTCCTTTTCTAATCACACAGATACTTGAAGGCATTGAAATCCTTTTCATGTTGATTCCCATTTGTTCATTTATCAGAACTTCTGTGTTATTTCTTTTTTACACTTAATTGCATGCATTTTCCAATGATAGGGTTGCAATTTAATATCTTGCAGTAATTCAAATAGCATGTTTTCATCTCATTGTTCCTCTTCAATTTCAATTTCTTCCTCTTTGACTCTTATTGTCCTGTATCCAAAGATTATTATGCATTTATTTTTGGAAAGAAAATCATCTCCCAATATGATTTCATATGGCAGCATATTTCTGTGAGTATCAACTATGATTAATGATTGTTTGAATGTGTTATTCACTATCCCCATTCTTACTGCTTCCAATGTTCCCTTTGTATCAATGTATTCACCCAATGCTTTTATCAGCCTGTTGTGCAAATTTAATAACTCCTCTCTTGTAAATCCCAAATTCATTGTGATTTAATCTGTTATAATCAACTTTACTGCACCTGTGTCAATTGTGGCTTTAATCATTACTCTATTGATCACAACTGTAATTGTGTTGACATTGTGTAGATTACTAAGTATGATGACTGGTGCAAGGTTTTCTGAAGTTGTGTAGCATCAACCAAAAGGAATAAGCTGCAAACAAGAGATTAGCATTGAATGATTAATAGTGATCAGAAATATGATTGTAAAAATTTAGTTAATTATCTTATTCATTTTGTAAAATGCAACCAAGTTACAATATTGTACATTCTGAGAAAATACTGGAGCTGATTAAGTATTTTTTGACAAATTGTAACAAGCAAAATTATGCTTATGTAAGAACAGCCATATTGGCAGAAGATTAATTCAAATTTCAAAATTGGCAGGTACTTAAAACTTTTTAAATAAATAGCTTAGAATTTAGAGGAAAATTGATGAACAATAAATTCTTCAGAGTTTATTTTATTTTCATTCTTCATTTATCTAATTTGATATTTAATAAAATGTTTGGCTAAGCAAGTTGTGTCGAGTAGTGGCTGGAATCCATCATGGGAGGGATTCAAAGGGTCCTTGTACCAGTCATGAAACAGCACTTATGTTACAGATAGGAGTTTTTCGATTCTTGCTTAGTCTGACTATTGATCTATACATGTACATTTTAATAGATGCTTGAAATGGCTGGATAGCCAAACCCTAGGAATATATATATCTATTATTAATAGTAGGAGACTTGACTATTATTGACTGAATAAATGACTTTACATGTATTGTTATTAAATGTAAGTTTAGGAAACTGCAATCTTATTAATTAGATTACTAAGCCAATAAGTTTACGGTAATGGCTACATTAATAATATTTGAACGCAGTTAGTGTCAATCCCGGTTGCTTTATTTGATCAAATCAACAAACACTTTACAAAATTGATTTTAAGTCATTTACATTTTGACGTGAGTACATGCACTGGGGAAATGAGAGGT
>CABFPE010000019.1:366671-378894 GCA_900660155.1 Hofstenia miamia | reverse complement strand
TTAAGTCAGTTACATCTTGACGTGAGTACATGCACTGAGCTAATGTAGGGTACACATAATTAATTCCCATTGAGCTGAGATGGTGCAGTGGACTTGGTCAATCGTTCATGAAGGAGGAGAACTGTGGTGTGGAGATCGGCTTCGGGCAGTAGCCCACAGATGATTTGATGAGGAAACGTCACACAGCTTCATCACCTAAACAATGATGATTAGTACTCAATTAGCCTAACCAGTTAAACAGAGAGGAAACGTCTGGCGGTTTACTAAATCAGTAAATCCTCACCCGCCATTTACTGAGTGATAGTTATTAACGATAATACACTGTACAAATAGGCCAGGTGGGGGATGTTACAGTTGATGCTCCTTCTGGTTTTCAATTCCTCAATTATTTCACTTTTGTTGAATTCTGATGTAGTTTCATATTCAGAATTTATAATATCTTAATCATTGAAATACACTTCTCCATCCTCTATGATATTTATAGCTTTTTTACATTCTGGCTTTCTGTGTCCTTTTTGCCCACAGTTATATCAACAAACATCTCATTCCTTAACTCTCTTTGTTTGTCCATCTCTAGTTCTTATTTTTATTATCTTGTTGTCTTTTTTTTGCACTGCTTATTTGTGAAGGTCTTACTTGGGATTGTTCCTTCATTTTCCAAGTTGTTGTGTTTTGATGATTCCATGTTGCTTTCTCATAAATCCATGAATTATTCTCCAGCATTACTTGAATGTCTACTGCCTTTCTGATCATTTTCTCTAATTTGTTGTCCATGTCACATTTTATTTCAAATTGTTTCCTTATATTTTCTGGCAGTCCCTTCATTATGTGAGAAAACAAATAGTATCCTCCTCTTGAGCTTAATATTAGTAGCCATTCAACTTGTGACATATAGTTCCTAATGTCATCAAACTTCCTCATTTTTATTTCATTTAATATCAATCTGTATTGATTTTCAAAACTTGCATTCCAATAATATTTAATAAAATTTCCCATTAGTTGTTTGTAGTTTCTCTTTGTTTCTGTGTCCAATATTAAGTAATTTTGATATGCTGCTCCTGCTAAATATAATGGTAATCTTGCTGCCACTGCATTTTGATCTACTTCTCTTTCTTTCATCATTAGTTCAAATAATTGTAACCACTCTTTCAATGTTGGAGAGTAACTGTCTATCTTGCCTGTAAACTTCTGAATTTAAGCCTTACATGGCATTGGTTCTTCATTTCTCATTTCTATTAGCATGGTTTTCTCATACATAGGTTTGTTTGGAATTTCTACTGCTCCTTCTGTCAACACTCTCCTTTTACTTCTTGAGTGATTTGTTGAATTATTTTTTCTTTTTTCTCCTCTTCTTCCACTTCCTTGTCTCACATTTTCTCATGATTTACTTGTGTTCTCCTTCTTGGGGCTCCCAACTCTACTTCTGGTTCTTCTGAAATTAAAATGTTTTCCATTTGTATCAGTTTTGGTAGTCCACCATCATCTTCTGACAATTTTATTAGTCTCAGCTGATCCTTCAGCTATTAGAGTTCCATTTTTGAGTCTTGTTTTCTTGTAGATATTTGTTTCCAACTTCCAGTTCATTATACATCACTTCCCATCTTTCATTTTGCTCAATTACTCTCTGGTTCACTTCTACCAGTTTCTGTGTTAATGTTTCCATTTGAATCTGAAAAATGTTTTGTTGTTCTTCTAATTATTCACTCATTCTTGTTTGAGTTCATCAATGACATTTTCCATTTCTCTTTCCATTTTCTCAAATCTCTAATTAACATCAAGATTTGATTTTATAATGCCATTTCATTCTCATGGTTCTTTCTTAACATTTGTGAGATTTCAAGTGAATTCAATTCATTTTCCAAGGGTATGGTTTGCATTTTGACATTCATAGTAAGGGATACACTTTTGAGCAATTGTGTTCTCACTGAAGTTGTGGGGGTTGTTTGATTATGATTTTTCTTATTCTTCTTGTTTGTCATAAGTAGTTTGGATGTAATGATCCTTTCCTGTTGTGAGGTTGCATTAGTTTCATATGTTGCCTTGATTTCTACCAGTTCTTCATTTCATTAACAAAAAAATTTTTTCCATAGGTTAGGTAGTAATTTCTCTTTTCATCCATGTCACAGTTAGTAAGTAAGGTTCCACATAAATAATCACATCACACAGAGTGAGAGAGATACAGTAAAGATAAATGTTATCATGTGTTTTATTACAATGGGAGTACATCTCCTAACATTGTAAACTTCCACAAGATCCCATCATGTTAAAACATTAAACTAAGTTACAGAACAATAAAGAACATTATTACAGTAGGTTTTCTTGATAAAGTAGCTTTCCAGATGTTAATAGGACTTTCAGCATCCTGTCACAGTCACCATGTAGAATCATCACCTGTGCTGAGATTTGCAATAATTTAGAAATATTTAGAGATCACCAACAACAGATTCTTCCAAGCAGGGTAATGTCTAACTATTCAAATTTAACTTTCATTGTCTCATGTACACTGTATCTCTTAATCTAGACCAAACTATATGTAAGATCTGTACAATTATAAGCATAACAGGTAACAGCCATTATTTAGGTAATGATATGAGAGAAACTCCAGTTCATTATGGGCCCACTGCCTGAAGTGGTATCTGATAACCAAGAAGCCATCTGCCATGCAGTAGCAGAGTGAAGTTCCATCAACTCAGCTCATTCTCAAAGACTAATTTTATTATTGTACCCTAACTAAGTGACAATAAAGAAGGAGCACAATTCGACTTATTATCTCACTCTTGATTGTATGCAATTTTTTAACAACATGATTAATACGCAAATATGTGATGACACTAGCTGCTGGAAAAACTAATTAATAAATAAAGCAGCCTCCTACTCTACACTTAAAATATAACTACAACTATGAATGATAGACAATAGCTGCCACAAAATAAAAAACAGTTAAAACTATTTACAATTGAATGCAGCTTCCTAACTTATGAATAAATAAATACAAGTACAAATAGTACTCTAACAATATATACACAGTCATTATTGGTCTCATTATGGGTCTCCTACTGTTAAGAATTTAGATCTAAAATATATTAGTAAATGAATAACAGTCCTACTGTTAGACAACTAGCCTATTGCAGTTTTGTTACTACATGTAATTATGCAAGATTGCTAGCCAGCTAGGCAACAACTATCTAATTCCCTCACAACAGCCTTGAGATCATTACATGTATGACAAGCCTAGCTGCACATTTTAAATAAATAATTAAACTGATATCAAAAATATGTGACTACTACTAAGGTGTTTATTCTTCATCAACTTATCTTTCCTCATAGTACATATTTATATCAAAATTTTATAAACATATTTATCATCAAACAAGTACCTGTCACTGTTTTAATCTGCCTACATAGAAAAGTTCTGCATTAATATGGTGTTAATTCAAAATCAATGTGGAGCTTAATTGTCCAAATGTGATTTGTCAAAAGTTAAGGTGGCAAATACTTGCTTTAGAAAATTATTCAAATATTCAAATGACATGACTTGGTGTTAGGCTAATTCAACAAAATCTAAAATAATATAATCCATTAAATTGTAATTTCATCTTGGTTTCTTTTTCTTTACTTTCATTTTTTGTTGGATTATGCTACAATTTCTATGCCTACTCAATAGTAGTACTAGTGTAGAATCGTCACCCAGGCTGAGATTTGTATTTAAAAGTATCTATTTAGTAACATGCCATGCAGTTTCTTCAAAGTGGGTAATGTCTAACTTGTTGAACTTTTTTGCCTTTAATATACTTTGTACTAAAACTAATCTATATTAGGTTCCACACAAGTATAACAATTAACCACTACTGTTTAGGTAGCTCCATGAGACTCCAGTTCATAGTAATGGAGGTGGGCAACTGCCCGAAGTGGTATCCAGTTGCTGAGAGTCCATCTTCTACTCCAAGGCTTCCACATTCCAACAACTCTGCTCATGGCCACAAGGACAATATTTATTATGTGTGGTCACATTCAGTGTTAATTTAAATCTCCAAATACCACAACCTTTCCAAAATAATTCTTTTCATTATGCAAAATTCAGAAACCTTGTTATATGATGGAAAATTTGCTAAGAATATGTACTGATTGTTTATATTTTAGAACCTATTTCTTCTACTACTAATAATTGATACTTTAACTTTAATCAAATTTCTTTTAATTATTTACTGATTATAATTTATTGTGAAAATTTATTATTAAATTGCATAATAAAAAATTGACAGATATAAATATTTTATCAAGCATAACTTTCTTTTTGAGTAATTTATGATAGATCTAGAAATACAATCACAGCTTAGATTGATTTGTTTACCACAAAGTAATTTAATGTAACTCTTTAAAAACTAGTAATTAGAATGTTAATTTGCATAAAGATTTAAAATCATTACAATATTTGAGTTACGCGACTCCCATTTATCACTGATTTCAAATCAATATGTTAGCATTGACTTTAAACAACCCATGATTTTTAAATTTTGTTGAAATGTTTTAGTTGCTTATGTCTCAAAAACTAATAATGATATCCAAAATCTGAAAGCATCATTTGGTAGAGGAGATATTTCTCTTTCATTTTCATATTTAATTCACGACCTGGGTCTGTTTTATTGAGGTTTCTTATCCTTCAGGACTTCCTAAGCAAAACCTTATTACATGAATGTTAGGTGTGCAGAGAATTTAACTCTTTTCAAATATTCCGAATTTTCAAGAAAAATAGTTAATCTTTTCAACTACTTCAGCCACAAGCAATACACTTTAAAAGAAATTTTTAACATTGTGTTCAAGCATGTCCACCAATAGACATGTGCAGGCTGCTTAAGGGGGATCTGAAATTGATTTCGTCATTAATTTGCAACAAAACTACATCAAAATAATAATTCAAATAATTTACGCGTAATTTTTTTAAAGTAGGAACAGCTTTCTCTCAAAAGATTATATTTTTGCACTTAATCTAGAAAAAATAATTGACTAAAGCTGAAAATAGCCTTAATGTCATAGTTCTAACATTGAAAATTCAATAATTATGCACATCAGGGTTTTGTCTTTCACGTCTCAGACTAATATATTACTCTTATTCAAAGTTCTGCAATAAATTACGCACCCGCCAACACCTAAGAAACTGTTAGCATATTAACAACTGCAATATGAAAGAACATTTTCTGAATAAAAACGTAAAGATTAGCACGGACAGATCGTCCAATTCCATTGTGATGGATAATAGTCACAACGTCAAAAATTATAAAATGGGAAATTTTTTTTTAGAAGATTGAGCTTGAAAAACATGACTTTTGCCACTGAAAATTTTTTTCGTGTTTTAATTTCAAAGATTAATATAGTAAGTTTTAATCAAATGAATGGAATTTTAAAAGATCAACAGAAGTTTAAATTACTAAAATTAAATGAAAACCCTAGAAAAATCCAATTTTAACTGATGAAGAAAATTTAAATAAAAATTGTTGAATATGTGTAAACTAAAGCATATTTCATAAACCATTTATAACAACATTAGAAGTATTGGCGGCCCAACCTGCAAGATTATATGGTTTGGCCAAGATTCATAAAGATCTTTGAAATTTTCAGTTGAAAAGGAACAAAATAAAAGATTAAGTTTCCTAGGTGTTGGAATTATTAAAACTGAAAACGAATTTGTAACGAAATGGCATAAAAACCCACAAATACTGGACTTTATATTCCTTTTGCATCACATTGTGAGTTGATACATAAAAGAAACACGATCAAAGCCATCTTAAATCGAGCATTTCTTACATGCTCATCATATGAACATCTAATAAATGCATTTAAAGAAATGTCAAACATTTTGTTAAGAAATGGATATCCACAAAAAATGATTAAATCGGAAATGCATAGAATATTTGTATTCAAAGCATATATATATATATATATATATATATAAAGCTAAATAATTTGGTAATGCGTATCCTAGCGCTAAATAAAAGGTACATATTTAGTGCCAACTATAACGGAATATAAAGAAAAATTTTTCACTCATTCAAAATTTTTTATGTATCCATTACTTACTACATCTAGGCATAAAAATGGAGTCTTGCTAAAAACCTACTTTCTCCATATAGATTGGTGACGTATAAAGTAAACATTGAAAATAGGGCTAAATAGTACTTAGCGCCATTTTCTAAGGCAATTGTATTTTGTATATTCTTAAATTTTTCGCTTTGTGATAGCATCAATGACATTTCTATGTAAAACCTTTGTGAGTTTATTTTTGTCCATATTCGCAATGCAGATCGATAGTTATTGTAACTACACTCTTTTTAAATTTCCAACTGTAAATACATATTCACACTGTAAATAATATTCAAGTGCTTATGGGCTAAGAAACAAATTTTCTTTGCAAAAATTTGAATTTTGATTAAGATTTCGTGAAATAACATTATAGCAAAAATTAAAAATGAATTGCGTTCAATTTTCCAATTCATGCAGTCGCTAGATGGCATTAGTTTTCATTTATTATTATCGACACAGATTCTGACTATATATTGTAAATTTGACTGAATGCTTACAATGTATAAATTCACTATCTATATTGAGTAGTATTTTTTGCATATTATTGTTCCCAATAAGGCGTAGTAAATGACCAAAGGTGACACTAGCAACATTATATTTAATAAATGCAGGAGAACAAATATAATACCAATGTAATATAGAGCTTAAGTATATTTTAAATATTAATTTGTAAGTGATAAGAAGAAATCAACACAATCTGCAATAATGAAAATGTGGGCAATAGAAATGCTTTTCATGCATCCCAAGGGTTGTTAAAAGGGTTTGGATTCGGTTGGGGAAACATTTTCACTAATAATTGTTTTAGCATAAAACTTTTTTTCACGTTTCTACTTGGAACAAATTTACAATTATTTTTTTAAGATAAGTCAATCTTGTAAAAAACGCACTTTGTGCAAACAATGTTGAAATTACGATGAAATTATCTCGTTGTTGATTCATTATTAATAATATTGAGTGGATAACTTCCTAAAACTTACATGATATTCTGACACCATTGTTTTATAGTCTATGACTTAATTCCTTAATTCAGCTTCCAATTTTGACAATAAACTAATCGACTTTGAATATCTTTCTTCATCTATAAGATAATTTATTTTCATCTCTCGAAGTATAAACATACTTGCTTTGGTAAAACAACAGCAACTATGATCTTGAGTTTTCATTTTAGCTATATTCAAATAATTGTTCATTTCTAGTCACGAGGTTAATGAAACTACATGAGAAGTACAACTTTTAGTACTGCATTTCACATCATTGTTATGTAATTTGAAAGTTCTGTGCCTTAACTGGTGTTGTGCTCCATTTTCAAAAATCACCCAAAAAACAAGGATTAATGGACAATTGATGGCTCATTATTGTTTCCCTTGTTGGCCATTATTGGTTTTTGGCCGCTGGGCAATTAATGGCCCAATGATAAATCCAACAATGAGCCAATAATTAAGAGTTTTAAGTTTTTTTCTCGAATTATTAATATGATACAAAATAAAATACTCAAGATTTTATTGAATAACATTTCATAAAATACAAAACATACATATATAAACTAACTGCAATTAAAATATTCATATTTTTTTTACAAAGCTATAATTTATTACAACACAATTGCTTATAATGTAAATATACTTGAAAGTATTTGATAATATTTTTTTGAAATCATTTGAATTTGCTTAAAAAACTACATTTTTGGCTCATCGTTGGATATATGGCTGGAACATCAATGACCCAACGACCAAACGACAATAATAGCCGATATGGAATAAATAATTTGCAATCAATTATCCATGTATCCATGTTGCTTGGTCAGTCTCATATATATTCCAGAAATTCGTTAGCCTTAAATACTTTATTTACCAAATTGAGCAATTGAAAATATTCTCTCTCGTGTTTGAAATTTTCGTTTTCATGAAACCTTCACTCATTTTAATTTTGCAATTTAAATAAGTTCTAAGTATTACTTGACGATGGTGCCTTATAAATATGATTGAATTCGTAGATTTATCTTATATCCTATGAAATTTTTAGTGATTTTTCGAAAAAATTCTGTCTACTATACCCAATTGGGTTAATGAGGTGATTCAGCAAAATTGATGGGTAATCCAATACTAATCAACTTATGATTCTAACTGTATAGATTTTTTCTGCCGAATACTAATATTTTCTGTTATTTTTCACTTTTATGGGGCCATCACATTTTTTTCTTCAATCTCATTTTTTGTTGCGTTCATTATTTTTCAAATATATAACAAATAAAAATAGTATTCTCCCCATATTTACTAGCATGTACTTTCTAGTTTTCCTAAGCAATATAATAGCGTTTCATTTCCTGATTATATGTGTAAATAATAACCAAAACGTAGAAAATTGGTGTATGTCTCAATACTTTTGTCCTGGTCAGTATAACAAAGACGTAAGATTAAAACTATTTAGAAGATCCCATAACTATAATCGCATTAGCTGAAAACAAAAGCGAACTATTAGCTAATCCCTTACGATCTAATTCGAAATCTGTTCTTTACAAAAATCCAAAATAAGTCATGAATTGTGTATTGAAATAACATTTTGTAAAAATAACTCATCTTAAAATAATGCAAATGGCAAGACAAGAAAATATAGGAATTATGATTCTCACATAAATTGGTCTCTGTATTAATTTCCCATGCCTTTTAGACAGCATTGAATACATCAATGATTTGCGAAAGATGCATTTACATAATTGGAGTTTGGCGCCTCCATCCTACTACGCAGTGCTCCACCGTCGGTGCATTTCTTATAGAAATGTTGCGGTTAAGGTGTTTGATGTTCCAAATTGTAATGAATTTTTAACAAATATAATATGTATCCAATTCATTATTACATAAACCGAATTAGGTTTCGAAAAATAATCAGCTTCCTATAATTTAATATTTTATGAAAAATGTTTTAATCTTAAAAATTATACATTGTGTTTAGGACAAGACTCCCACTGTGGACTTCAGAAACACTTCTAAGAAAATTTCATCCTTCGTATTTTACTCAACATATTTGATTTAATTTGAGTGAGTCTCGAACAGGCACGTTGACGACGTAGAATTAATCTTAATCTTTAATCGCTATAAATAAAACATTACTATGCATTTTAATATGTCAATTTCCTTAGTGCAGTTATTTCAACATTCAAATACATTATTCACTCCATCCACTTTTGGTTAAGCAAAAAAAAATTTAACTCTTTCCAACAAAATAATTCTTATTTAAAAATTTTTGTAGCGAATAATAACAGCAATTTTGTTATTTCGTTAAGTACCTGCCAATGAGTTGTAAAAACTAAACGTAAGAGACTCACTGCTTATCAAATGTGTAAGAACGTCTTTTTTTACATGTTTCCCATTATGACAGATAAGCTTCGGTGCTTCCTTGGTGAGAATAAAATGCGCTAACTTCATTCAAAGCTCCCAGGAAATCATAGAAATTATGAATATTGTACTAAAATATGAAACATCACACAATACAATAATATTTTAGTAAGAGATGACGCACAACAAAAGTGGGTCTTCAAAATCACAAGCAACAATAATTGATTTTGGATTGACCAAAATATAATTTGTTTTCCTTATTAAAATATGCCTTATGTTCCATTGGTATCTATTTCTTCATATTGAAGAAAACGTATACAAATTATAAACCATTTTAACACATTAATACGTATTGCCCAAATGATTTTTTAAAATATTATTAATTAATTTTGAGGGCCGAATTTATGCATGATACTTCAGTTTTAATAAAAATCAACTTTTTGTTTGATTATGCTAAAAATTAAATCTAAGAAGGATTTTATGGTATCCATTATATTTAAAATAATATAATTCTACTATTTTTCAATTTATCTATGAGAATGAGAGTAAATCAAGTCTCTCAACACAAATTATTCAGTTGATCAAGACAATATATACATGTATTTAAACCTAACCTAAAACTATTGTTTATTTGATTTATGAGTTTGAAGGTTAAAATTGATCTCTTGTGTCTTATACTTATTTTCTAGGTCTATTGCATTTTTTTCTTGAACAAAAAGCATACAAAGGGGTACCAGAAACAACCCGTTTAGCTACGGGTTCTATTACTTCCCCTTATTCATAAAATATTGATATCATTGTAACATGTTGCAAGAAACTGGAGACTGTGATATTCGCTCAAACGAATTAATTGTTTACTTTCTTAAGCACCCTTGATAAGGGCGAAGGTACAACTACCATCGATAAAAGATATGCATATATGCAACTTTTACTAATTCATAACCAGTGTATCTTTCTTTGCCTATATTATTTAGTTAACGACACATTATTGTAAAAAATTGTGAAATATTACTATTGTACTTTAAAGTATAATTGGTGGTTTAAACACCTGTACTATAGTTTCGTTAATCAATTGTTTATTGTAAATAATTTTTACTCTTTTGTTGTTTTAATAAAACGCAGTGGTAA
Source organism: Hofstenia miamia (assembly GCA_900660155.1). Taxonomy (NCBI): domain Eukaryota; kingdom Metazoa; phylum Xenacoelomorpha; order Acoela; family Hofsteniidae; genus Hofstenia; species Hofstenia miamia. Next base: position 368,356 of record CABFPE010000019.1, on the reverse strand, counting down.
CAGACATATTGCCTACATCAAATGTAGGAAAGCTGTCTATGTCTATTTGAGGAAATTTTTATGACATAAATGATTAGAATTCATTTATCATTATGAAAAATAAACTAATAAAAAGCGAATTTTTGTAACAATATACAAATTTCTTTTGGTACAACTAACAGAGCAAATGTTTCTGTACAAAAATAAACATTTTAAGACTCCAAATGAACTATATTTAACAATGTGTATGCACACCAAGCTACTGCCTTGTGTTTCATGGAACTAATTTCATTGTAATGTCAAACCACTAAGTAATTATTTACTAAGCTGCTTTGCGAAAAAGTACAGAAGTATTAAATTGGATATATATGAATTATTGAAAATTGAAGATGAAAAAACATTTCATCGAATTGAAAATAACCCTTACCATCCTCTTCATAAAGTTATTATGCAACATCAAAAGCCGCAAACAACCACTAGATGTACAAAAAATTAAGCATTTAGAAAATCTTCATTTTTCGCATATTAACCAATTATTGACTAATGATTTACACAAGTGTGTGATATATTTTTTCTTTCTTTTTTAGCACAACATATCTTTAGTTCGTGCTTATTAAATATTTATTGTTTATTGTTTTATTTTATTGAATGACATCAAAGATGTGACGTGGTATTGAATTAACTAAGCTGTTTATGACATTTGGGTGATAGCTTGCCAAATTTGCGTTGCCTCATGAAAATGTTGGATGATGTTGGCAATTTGCACCTTGTCGAGCTCACATTTGAGTATTATCCACAATTTTCAATAGGTCAGCACTCTGAGGAGGCCATGGAAATTTTATGGTTGAGCAACCAATATCAAATAAATTAATAATTTTGCTTCGGCATATATAATCGTACTAAGCCACTTCAATTAGTAGCGAAGTGTATATTTACCAAATAAAACACAATATAAATGAATGTATTATTGGTTGTAATTGTAGTAGATATAGACATATGCGGAAAACTTAAGACCAAGCACTGCCCGGGATGTTTTGGGACTCGTCCGACTCCGGCCCATTTATATGACATTTGTCAAAAATTTTTTGGTTGGCTAGATCAAAGTGGGTATGTTGGAAACTTCTATTAAAATCTACACACTGAAGTTGAAAATACACAGATTTTTCCTTTAAAATACAAAATCATAAGAATCAGTGTTGTAAAATTTTTGTTTTATCATAATTTTGCTATTTTGAATAATTTTGGTTTCTAAATTAATATATAAAATTTCAAAGATATCAACAGAAAAGTTTCACCAAACAGTCTAACATTTATGGGTTCAAAGGATGAAACAGTCAAACTAAAAGACTTCTGCATCTTGCTATAAAAACCATTTTGCTTTTTCGTAAGCAAAGCAATTCCGACTGTTTGAAGTAAGTGAATTAAATCTGAAAATTTGTATTGATTCATTTTGACTAATTACAGTTTGTAAAAGATAAAAGATTTAGACTAATTGACTTAGTTAAAGTCTCCAATCTGTACTAATGTTTGTATAGTGACCATTTATTATATCTTAATCAGCTCTTTTTACATTTAGAACAAAACGAACAAAGGCTTTTTTCAGTAGAAAATATTTAAAAACATATTTGCAGTGTTGTGTTGAAATTTTCAAAAAAAGCTGGATTTCCTCAACAAGCAGCTTAGAGCAATAGAAACACTCTTTATTT
>CABFPE010000019.1:335587-357096 GCA_900660155.1 Hofstenia miamia | reverse complement strand
TATATATATATATATATATATATATATATGTACATATATACATTTCATGCAGTCTCTTTATGCAAAGATTCCATTGCTTAATAATATTTGAAAAACATGTTTCTCATTGAACAGTTAATGTTTATTGAAACTAGCCTAGAGTCCAGCACCTTCTTTTAAGAAGATTTCAAATTTTTAAAGGGATTATTTCTATACATTTCAAATATTTGAAATCAGACACAGACATTTACTTCAAAATTCTTTAAAAAATAAAGTAAATTTCCAAAACACGTAATATTTTTAAAGTAAATGGATTAAGATGGCTAATGTTGAAATATAATTAACAGAAAATACTGTAGTTAATCAAAAAATGTGTAATTTCGTAACGTGGAATTGCCTAAAATTATCAATAATTTTATCGAGAAAGGATGTTGTCAAGGAATGGCCTTCATTTAACGTAGGATTGTCCTTTGTAGAAATTGATTTACAAACATTAAAGGAAAGAATGCAAAGTAAATGAAGAATTTCCAATGAATTGAATTACTTCAATACTTTGCATTGCGTGTTATTTCAAATATTGAGTTTTAAGTTTCATGTGCGATTCCTAGAATCTCCTTTGTAGAATTCATAAAATTGCTAAATTTCCATAGTATGCAGGAAAATATATTTCTTAGCCATTCTAAATTCATTGAAATTATAGTCTCCACAAGACATCTTTTCAGTTAATTTCAGAATATAGAAACTTGAGAACATATATTCATTGTTAAATTGATTTTGAAATATCGTGTATCCATTATTACCTAAAACCCTTAGTCTCCTTTTTTACTAGACAACTTTAAGTAGCGTAAATACTTACAACTTTCGTTGGATATTACTAAAATTACACAAATCTTCAAAATTGTAGTTATTGTGTAATAATTAATTCTCAGTTAACTTTTATTAATGAATATTTAATATCTGTGCACTCTATGGAACTCGAATTAAAACATCAAAATAAAGTTGTAATTGCGTGCACACTTACAACTTTTGCCGCTCACCCCATTAAATCAAAAAAAGTTGTGTATTATTTCAAATTTATCTTATCACATTCTCGCCATTCGACAAAAGTGGAATCGTTTGCGCGTAGAACGATGCCTTTCTCATGCATATTTTGTCAGATTGTTGCAATAAGTGAATTACATATGTAGCCATATCCATAAATAAATTTGTTTTTGAGAGATTTTGTCCCAATTTCTTGCAAATAAATATATTTTTGGCTTGAATTTTTATCTAACTTATATATTGGGGAGTGAATTCAATGAGTGCAAGTGGTAAAAGATAATTCCAAACTATTTACACATATTTCTGATATGCATGTTATTCCACCAATTTCAGAACAAACAATGATCATGTCTCGAATACAAGAAACTGTTAACAACATAATTCTTACAAGCATGAGATATTTAATGAGATTTTGGCTTTTGCCTAATAGTAAACATCCTTGTTCTCTAAAAAATCACTAAAATTTTTCGAAAGATCACTCAATCACAAAAATTTTTGTTAGAAGTTGAATGTCTAAAACATTATATATTGTCTGATGTCCCGTAACTAACGGAAAGCATTCTGCTTAGCTTTGCTGCATGTAGTTTAGTGAGAACCATATTTTGATAATGGCTAAAGTTGCATCATATTTGTTAAATTAATGTAAAAATTTGCGGCTATGCATATAATTTACGCCAAATATAGCTACTGCTAATGTATACATATTTCGCAACTAGTAATGGAAAGGGTCATGTACATTTGCAAAAGTGCAATTTCAATGATATTTCACTCTGATACAAAATTTATTTACAATCATGCAAAATAGTTGTTTATAGTAGTTGCAATATATTTTATTATATATAATCAAAATTCCTTTCTACAGAATTGCAATAATGTTGACTCGTCAATTATCAATAAAATGCTTTTGTAGGATTAGAAACTAATTTTGGCATTTAATGGGTTTAATGACAACATGAACAGCCTTGGTTTAAGAGATTCCCAAATTTGTAGATACGTTTTAATGTGAAGTTCATTTTGCAACTTCTTTAAAATTAATTATTTATCCAAGTGTTCTCATCAGATATTTAAAACGACTTGACACTACAAAGAATTATCTAAAATACAAAATTAATAACTAAATGGATTTTTTAAGGAGAACAAATGCCTACTAATATAGACTTTGGAATGGAAAATTGAAGAATTTACTTCTAAATTAATGAGATAGATCATTAGAATTCTTGTCAAATTTTTTGTTAATCAACTCAAAGTAGTATCAGATATGTAGTTCATCCTCTTCATGCGCTCCAGTCCATGTTCTGATTTCTAGAATTTGTTAGAATTGATAAGCCTGTTTCACACAATTTCATAAGATTTTAAAATTGAGTAGTCGATTCAGTATCATCATAACTAGCATTTATATAAATTTATATGTTAACATGTAACACAATTAATACTTGGTGCATTTATCAATTTTACTCTAAATAAAAGCTTAGGGGAAAATGGTCAAATTTTAAGAAAGTGTCATCTTACGTTTCTAACTGAAATATTTTTGCAAAATATTCGGAAATATATTTCTAGAAGTGTTTTTGCTAATAATTGCCTATTAGATTTCTTATCCAACAACTCTACGAAAATTCGTTTGGGAATAATATATAAAAAGAACTTCACCTGAATTGTATAATGGGACACATTCGAAATTGAATAGCTGAGAACACTGTCCTTTACTTAAAAGATTCATCAATTAATACACACATCAATAGTAATTCTTAAACTTTACCTATTGCAATTTTTTTACAAAAATAGCTTCTGTAAATTCCAATATAATTTACAAATCAAATTTCTTGTCTTTAGTACTAATATTACACTTGTGAGAAAACAGGTTTGTAAAGTTATTGAAATTTAATACTTGCGATCAACAGTGCTGCCTAACTGGATTTACATATTTCACTAGTGGTGGGAAGCCTGGTATTATTGGATTTTTCAATGATTGTTAGAAATAGTTCGAAATATAGAAAAATTTTATGGGAAAACAAAGCCCCCTCAGAATTATTGCTTTGCATGCCATTTGCCTTCGTGGCATCAGCAATTTGGCCATAGTTAAGAAGGCTACTATAGACATTACTACATAGAAAAGCATTTTGAAAACTCACCTCATTCAATTTATTAATCAAAGGTACCAAAATGAAGATGAATTTGTTTTCTAGCCTGATCTCATAAATTTGAATATTTTATGTCAGTTTTGCTTAATCAGATGTGATATATATATATATATATATATATTTACCATTTTGTGTGAAATATATTCTTAACTAATTATTGTTGTAATTGAAAATACCAAATTGCTTTGCGTGAATGAAAAGTTGTTTTTGAATGAGTGTGAAGTAGATTTGGAAGAGGAATGAAGCGTATGGAATTGAAGAAAGTATGAGATTTTTCCTTTTTTTATGCGAAGCTATTTCTTGTTTGATAATTGAATAATTCTACCTAATTGAACATCAGAAAGCCACTACAACTCTTTGTTTCTGAAAAACATACATTTGCTTATTCATCACTTGCTTATTTTTAGTTACTGACAAGTTTAGATCATATTTTATCCTGTCCAGACACCAAAATTTGCCACATAGATCATCTTACATCTCTAGCTTGCAGTTTTAAAACATAGTTGTTGATTCTTTAGTGATGAATATTTTTAATTTCTTCAATAGCAATTAATCATAGTTAATTTTTTTACATCACGAAAAATTTTTTAAAACAAATTTAAAAAATTAAAGTTGCAATGATTAAAAATATCGACAAAATTATCAAAAGAGAATGTTCATAAAATTATCAAAATTCTGCAAAAAATTTTGCTTTTGTTACCATTTAATTATAAGGGGGTTAAGAAGAAGGAATTAAAATAATGAAATAATATACAGTAACTAGAAATGCTGGGTCCAGAAGGAAGAATTTAGTACTGCAGCCCTCACCAACTATTTTCCAAAAATGTGTTATATTTACTAAATCATTGTAAATGTTCAAAATATATTCACTATATTCTTTATAGACTTACATAAATCTTCAAAATTTTCACAATTTTGTACCACTTCTAAAGAATTTCTGAAATTTTATGAATTGCTAGAAACAATGTTGAAGTTCAATTTTTTGTCACTAAAAATATATTTCAAATTTCTGAAGCCAAAGTGGTATGTGCATTAGTTTTTCCGTTACATAAAAGAAGTTATGAAAGTAAATACTCGGAACACGGAGTTTTAAGCTTCCTCACCAAAGAACTCATGGGGAAGGAACCCTTAAGATTTGCTCTGATCCGATAATTTTATGATGTAATTCCTGAATATTACAATAAATAAATTTCAAAAATTATTCAGCCATAAATTTAAACTGGTGCAATTTTCTTTATCTCATGTTATATTTCAGACAACATGATTTTTATAGCAATCCCTTTGATGATTGTAAGCACTCATAAACATTTTCAAATTTCCAGCTATTTTACAAAACTACGAAGTACTAAAAAATATGTAGTAGCATTTATTATGCTTATGTTTTAGTCAGTAATTGCATATACAAATTGCTAGCCATCAATAAAATTTTATATCAAGTGAGTCAGATATTATTTGTATCTGTACCCATGAAAGTATCTGGAATTTGAAAACTTAATTATTACGGAGCGATTATTTGCCACCAAAATATGATTGCAACATTTTAATCATAAACATATGTTTAATAATTAAATAATTATGTGATTGTACAATTATAAACAATGTACATTAGACAAATTCAAAATGTTCAAACTAGCACCAATTGTGTTGATACTGCATCAGTACATCTTAAATTAAGTTTTAAACTATGATTACAACCGGCAAGGAAAAGAATAATGAATATGATATTAATCAAATCCAAGGAAGAATTTCAGTATCTCTACCAGAAATTTCTAGATTTGCCCTGATCCCTTGATATTCAAATGAAATTTTTAATGCTCCACATTTTCTATTAAAGAAACACACATAAAAATTCAATTCCATTTTTTTCAAAATCCCTAAAGCTAATTTAATTCTATGCAAGATCTTTTAAGTACACTACTATTGATTATGAATATTATACTTTCAAAGCGCATTGAGACTTTCAGGATAATAATATAACAATAGTAAAACGTTTCAAATTATGTTTAAGCAATTAAATACTAATTGCTAATAAAGCTTTCATAAAAAGTGGCTAAATGCATTTTAGTGTATACATGAAAGTGAAACTTTGATACTTGTATGCACAGTGAGCACAGTGGGTCAAAACGTAAAAAACGGCTAAAAGCAAAAAAAATTTCTTGGAATATTTTTCAAATATTGATAGAAATAATTCGATATATAAGCATAAAAAATATGAATTATTTTGGTCTATATTCATTTATAAAAAGTATACAACGCTTTGAAAATAGTGCAAATCTATTCAGGAAATTTCGAGCTTTTTTAACAAAAATCTCAAGACAATAATTTCAAGAGCAAACAAAGACACTAAATTTACGTAATTTCGCTTAATTTCAATATGCATATTATAAAATAATACATTCTAATTTGTGTTATAAAATTGAAAACTCAATTGTACATAGGGTCAAGGGGCGTATTTAGGGGGCCTTGCGCCTGGGCTCTTCTTTGGGGCAGGCCAATTTCAACGCATTCTTATATGATCTGATCGATATATTAATGAACAGTCTTTTTGTTTGACATAAAGTGCAAAAAAAGTAATATTTCATGATATTCTTATTACCTCTGTCTGTTTTTTGGTATATTTATTATATATGCACAGGCGAGCACGGCATTATGTTAAAAGGGTGAAAAAACTACCTAGGATAAGAATAGGGTCCTCTCCTTTTAGAAATTCTTGATACGCGCCTGATATTGTCTATAAAAATAGCCATTTTATAGGCAAGTATAAATTTAGTTGAAAAAATTCTAACGTCAAAATTTGCTGTCAATTTTGAATAAAAAGCATTTTTCCGCCAAGACAGCTCAAATGTTTGTTAATACGTATTCTTGGTTTAAAATGCCTCCATCCGTACATAAAGCTTTGTTACATGGCAAAGACATCATACAAGCTTTGGAATCCTTAAATAAATTTACAAAAATACTTCAAGACAGGAAACGATAGAGGATCAACTTCATTACCTCTTGATTTTCAGTGAACCTCTGATAAGTAATAATAGTTAGCATTAGCATAAATATAAAAAAATGAATCTACTATTTCCAGAAGCAGGTTTTTTTGTTGAAACCGAAAACAATTTCTCGAAGATTTAGAGGTTATCAAACTCGGAGGACGAACCTGAAGAAGAAGAATTCTAATAATTGATAGCCAATGCAGATTTTAAATGCAAGGAGAATTTTTTATTTATATAAAATTATGGTTGATTTTGAAAGTTAAATTTTTTTTCTTTTGTTAACTAAGGTACATTTTATGTTTGTAATAAAATTTGTTTTAAAATTTTTTTGCTTTAAATAGGTACCTCCATAAAGTGGTTAAAATTTGCTAAAAATTGGAGTTTATTTGACTTTAGTGAAGATAAACACATAATATACTAAAGACAAAATAAATTCTAGCGATAATTATAAGTTATAACTTTTGTACTCCCAAAAATGAGCAGTTTTTCCATCATGTTGCGGGCTTTTCCGCTTTCGGGGATACCCAATGCTACACCAGTCATCAGGTTCAATGCTAGTCATGACCACCCTATGGGCTAAAACCAGTCATCAGGTTTTACGCCATGACTGGCTACCCTATGGTCCATAGCACCATTGTAACAATGAACCCATCTAAAGTGGGTAGAATGATAAGCATGAAAATGTCATTTTATTCTATTCTTAGGTCGATTTTTAGATTCGAAGACCTCGAATTTGCTAATTTTACAAATAAAACCAACCGATAGTTTACATTGGATAGCGTAAAAATAGTTGTGGCGTTTTTTAATGTTTTGTCACACTGTGCGTGAGTGGGGGCTGATAAAAAAGGTACCCTAGTTAATAGAGTAGAAGTGTTGAATTGTCAAAATCCTCTAATTTACATGATTCGACATCAATTGGAGTATTTTTGGCATCTGTTTGAACTTAATCGTCGATTTCCTTGAACACACAAACACAGACTTTTATTCATTTGAATTCACCAATTCACTCCAGAGGATAACTAATGAGACACAAGCAGTAATAAAGTCCAAAATGATCAATAATTTTTTCTTCAAAGTTAAATTTTAGCAAATATATCAAAGAATTTTCAAATTCTACTTTACACGCATACTCAATTCCATACCTGCACACCGAGGCGATACAAATTAGAATGCCTTGCTGTACACACGATGTTCAGCGAAGGACTACTCCAGTAGTGCTCAACTTTTATAAATATTCTTAATAATAATATTTAGTACATAAACACAGTTAATATATAATATCAATACATTGCGTATTGCAACATGAGCGTGATTGTTTTAAAAATGATTGTCTACTCGTTGAATATTCTCAAAGTTTTCATTACAACTGCAAGTCATAGAAGGAGAATTGCTTTAGGGTATTTGAGCATGTAGACATAACACGGGTTTCACTTGAAACAATTACTCTAGCCTTTTTGAGAATCAATGATTATCATATGCCGGAAACAACTCAGATCAATTAGCCTAATTTGAAATATATCAGGAGATGTAATTTTATTGAGCTCTCACTTTATAAATTCTAATGAATTTCATCTGTCCCAATTCGAAAAGTAAAAAATATTTGTCATGCAGTCAATTCTGAACATTTTCTTATACAGATTGGTTTTGATTTGCTATTACTAAAATGCGCGTTACATTACATCTTAATGATTCATCTACCAAGGAAAACGACTGCAACTTCCGCAGATTCAGCCAAAGGAGTATGCTTCTGCATAACCAAAAAATTTGAAGAACAAAAATGTTGTGCATCTGTAGGGTTTTTAGTTTTATGTAAAAATCACTTCCATTCTTTGTTCATAAAAGAAAATTACAATTTTATAATAGAATATAAATTCACGAAACATATATTTAGAAAATGATAATAAATTTAGGTTGAAGCGAACTGTAATGTATTGATCTGGCACTATTTTTGTGACATCACATTAGCATTTATAAATTAATGAGATGAGAGAAGGTTGTATTGAAAGTCGACTGACTACTTGATGCAATCTAGTTGTTACATGCAAGACAGAATTAACGCATCTATTAATTAATGTTTATCCAAATCTTTCTTCAAACACGTTCAGGGAGTGAAAATTGCTGCTATTTTTAAATATTATTGCTTACTAATTGTAGAAAAGAAAGTAACTTTAGGTTAATAGAATATGCTGCATCTACTAAAAAATTACATAAAATTAATGGTAAGAGTTTAATGTTCATTAATCGCCTCAATTAATTGGTGTATTCCTATTAACTTAATCTGTTCACATCGATGGACATGACTAAAACAATGTCTTTAAATTTTCGATTTGCCATACGAAAGTTGGGTAATTTAGAATCTTTTAATAACGCCTGCACACTGAAATTGAAAGGACAAAGTTGCATTTTAGCAGATTATATGATACTAATATAAACTTCAAAATTTAAAATGTATTTTTCAACTCATTGCTTATAAATATATAGTATTCACTGCATTTGCATTGATTTAATATTTCGGCCGTTTTTTCAGACAAAACTTCAAATATTTTTGCAGAAAACTGGCCCTGCCAATGCTCATTTCTCATCCCACCAAATGGATGCAAATTCATTAACAGTTATTGCTCATTTGAAGAAGCAACTTTTGCATTTACTGAAACTTGGATAAGTGTCAAGATTGAAGGAAATTTATTTACATCTAAATTCAAAATATTTTTGTAAAATAGAGGATCTACAAGAGGTGTCTTATGCTGCTTTTACTAAAATATTTGAACACAATAAAACATCAAAACTTCAAAACGGTGTTTGTTAGGGTTGAACGCGTACATGTAGCAATGGGTACATGCATTTACCCTGCCGTATTCAAGGCTCAGACAGGCAAAGACAATAAATTAATTATGTCTACACCCTCAATGAGTGATGACATGATAAACGAAATTCCAAAAATATTTGCATGAAAACTATTGTAAAACAAAAAATTTACCCCACCTGATCCTTTTAGCTTTCAAATTGAAAAAGTTTAGGAATAATATTTTTACTGGATTCCTCTAATTTCCAAATCAATAGTCTAAGAATATCATATCATAGTTTTAAAATAATATTACTTGCCTTGTTACTAATATTTTGGTTTCAGAAGATTTGAATTTCAGAGTAAACAGAAAGTAATTCATTGACTTAACTTTTACTAAGAACAATTGAAATACCAGCTTCAATGAATAATGTAAAATATTTTTTACAATTTCACAATTGATGATATTTTAAATGCTACAATTTTAATATTAAAATATAAACTCAAATATCGACATGAATTTGATATCGGGATTTAAAAAAATGAAAAAGGCAATTAAGTTGGCTATTGTTGATGCTTTCTTACAATAGGAAGCTTAATGGAGTTAAATTATCGTTTTGCTTTTTGATTGGGCTTACGTAAATGCATCTATTATTTTATCAAAATATTTTATAATTGGTAGAAATACTTTGGGAAATCTGAAATCAAACATACTTTGTTGAGATGGAAATTAATAGCAGGCTTTAAAAATATGATTATACAAAGTATATTTTTCAATTATTTTGATTTCCCACAAATTTATATTCAGCAATGTTTTAATGATTAAAGTAAGCGGCAAACATTTCCAGGAAATATCCATAAAATTCTGGAATAAAATGGTAATTTGTGGTCAGTAGATACTTTTTGCAATTGGTTTCTAGAATCAAAAATAAATATTATCACATTGTCCTTAATTTTTGTATGCCATGTCTAATTAATCACACACATTAGATCTCCATATTCATTTAATTATTTTTCAATTTTTTATCAAATACATGTACATCTATAGGTGGAACAAGTTTGCATAGCTCATAATTTACACTTATTAACTAATATTTTCAAAAGATACTGATAAGGTTTGATTTTGATTTAATGACCATGTTAATGTAAGCAATCCCCTTATTTATTCCTCGATTATGAAGAGAGACAAAAGAAAAGGTTAAATATGCAGTAAAAAATCTATATTACAGCAATATCGTCTGAAACACTGTTCAATGCCACTTTTTAGTTATTCTATATGCTATGACACATATCTTCATAGATCTTGATTTGTACGAGGAATTATATGGACGCACCTATTTTGAATATGCACATTTGTGCGCTGGAAGATATTAAAATTACATGAAATCTATTTACAATTTTTCATTGCAGAAATATTTGGTAACTGTCTTTATTAGTAAAAAAGAAATGACGTATGAAATTAATCATCGTAATGTTTATTAAAATCTGAATTGATTGCTTGTCCAAGTCATGCGTCTGCCAGTTATTAATTTCTTATATTGACATAAAAACACTGAAAATAGGGATTGCTAATGACATTCATTATGCTGATTTTTGTGATTAACACTAATAATTAGGAGCACTTTCTTTCAATATTTAGAAAAACAACATGAACAACATATAAAGTTGTCAATTAGACATTAAGTGGTAAAAAACATGTGAACATAACCCGCTTAACCTTTAGCCTACCAATTTACTATCTAGGTATAGAATCCATGTGAAACACAACATTTGTAACGAATCATATTACATTGATTGAGTGACTGTTGTTTAATTCCCATGGAATATAAAATTGCTTTAATTTCCCATAATTTCAAATCTATTGTTGAAAATTTTACGAATAATCCTTGTTTCACATCAGTTTCCGACCCGTGATCTTGATCTATGGGATTTTCAAAATTAATTTATTATACATATTTAATCATAAAATACAGTAACGGAATATGTTTTGATAATAATTTTTTGTTAGCAGCAATTATTAAATTTTAACATTTTATTAAATATTTGTAGATTGTATATTTGTAAGAAAGAATAAAATACAATTTTTCATTATAATCTCATTACTTGTTTCCTCTTTATAAATATCAATAAGGTCAGGCCCTTTTTAAATATTGCTATTGTTAAAAACCCATAATATCTTCAACTCTTCTTATTCTCTGTCGACAGTTGGCTTATGGTCAATGAAATTATGCTCTGCGTTTTCAATCTTCTTAAGTTCAGTTTAAAATGTCATACTTTTATGTCTGAGAATGTAATTATTCTGCTTTATCCATATCAAATTATTTTCATAGTTTCATTAGTGACATCAGATTTTCAATTAAAAATATTGGTACTTTTGTATTATCTCTTCACGCAAATAATTCCAAAAATATGCTCAGTGAACTGCATAACCAACTATAACTCTAACGCCAACTTTAACCTTAGCCAAAACCCAAACCATAACCTTAGCTCCAACAGAAACCATAGCCCTAGCTCACTCCAAGCCGCACACTAACGCCTAACTCTTCGATAATTTATTAGCCACAGTCAAGTGAATTCACCAAATATTCTATATGTAATCCATAGTGCTCGCAATACAATTAATATTTTTAGATATTGTCAAACGGATCGATGCTTGTCAATCCTTATTCTCAAGCCCAGCTATCCAAGAGATATGAAAATCAAAAAATTTGCGTAATCCTTGTGAATACCAGGCGATAATCCAATTACTTTTAAGTACTATCGAGCTTTCCACTGAAAGGCATTGTAACTCAACATGTAAATCAACTGCTCTTAAGCTAAAATGCATAAAACCGCCGTTACTGTTGTCTTGGTCACTGAAAGCATTCTAATTAGATAATTTCAAACAAGTTTAAACTCGAAAGAAGAATATATACATAAACTATTGTTACCAATAATTAAAATTTAGCGAAATAAAATATTATTATAAAATCAAGTAAATTCAGAGAGAATTATTTGTAAAACTGACGATGACTTTGTAAGCCGAAATATATTTGAATGTTTCTGTTAAAATTATTAAAAATCTTTAAAAATTCACAATTATAGCATCTATTGTTATTAAAGTTAATATTTCAGTTGCAGCTATCAACCTATTTCTACTAGTGATAATTTTATATGTGAGTTTTTTTCACACAACAACCAACACAACACCATAGCAAATGCTGTTCTGTTGCAGAGCACACACAACACAACAGAGTAATAAATTACACAATGCTTACAATTTTGGTAAACTTTTGAGCATTAATATTATAAATTTGAGTATAGTGGAACTTAATTATACACTATGTATAAGGGAATGTACATGATTGGAATTTGTAAAAGAGCAAATTTCAATAAAGAAATACATCTTAAACCTATGGGTACCCGGCAGTACCTGCATCTGACAAAACTTCTAGTGAAATGATATTGACCCCTTTTAAACATCTTATTGTAATCACATGGCTTCATAAAAAATTTGTGCTTGAAGTACGTTAAAATTATAATTATTTTTCAAAATAATGTGGTATATTTTATGAACTTTCAAATTCTACTCATACCCAGTGTTTCGATGATAGGGTTGGTCTAAAACACTATTAACTAGTAACGAACCCCAAATCCTACAATGAAAACAAATCAGAAAAGTTTATCAGAATCAAAGGAAAAGAGGGAAAGACAAAGAAAGTAAGAGAGAGGGACATAAATTGCTACAGCTGCGGAAAGAAGGGGCACCGGAAAGATGAGTGCAAAAAGGAGATTAATATGATTGGAGAAGAAGAGGCATACTACGAAGACAAAGACGTGATCGAATCCGAACCAGAATTGGCTGAGGAGGCACAAACGGAGGATGAATCAGAAAACTAGCTCGAGCGCCGACTCTAAAAAACCGAACACCAATAATGATCATGACGAACTTGGATAACATTAATACATTAACGATTTCGATAAATGGAATAATGACAAAGGCAACAATTGATACGGGAGCTGCAACATCCATCATAACTGACGAATGCGCAACAAAACTCGGTTTTAAACGAGAGGACCTGAAACTATCGAACAAAAGACTAATCAACGCATCAGGAGAATATATAGACACCAAAGGAAAGTTAAACGCAGTACAAAAACAGTGTTAATTGTAAAATAGAATCAATTTATGTTTAGCATCAGTAATTTTGTATATTGCAACTAAGAAACAACATTTACCAAATAGTATCTGTCGAAACCATTTTGGCAAAACGAAAGGGGCGATAACGCTTCCATTATTTTTCAGCCATCTTGGCAGACAATTTGAAATTCAAAATCGACAGGTACTTTTAGATTAGAAACTATAAATAGCGTGAAATCAATTGGAGAAACTATTGAAGTAAATTCTTCGAAAATCATATCTTTAGATTTAATTCGGTTTGATTATTATTAAACGATGTCAAGCTAAACGGTCGATGCATTAGTTGTGGTGAGGGCGCACATCAGGAGCGATTCGAGGGTCCTTGATCCAAGCCACGAAACTGCATCTATGTTAGGGATACGATTAGGAGTTTTTCTCCGTTTAGCTGACTACTGACTCTTTCATTAACATGTATGCAATAATAAAACTATCGAAGAAATGGTTGGATAACCAGTCGTAGGTTACTATATTTTATATTAACTAGACAACATAGGTGACCTATAAATAGACTGATAATGAGACCGAGCATGTAACAGTAAATAAAAGTAAGTTAGGAAGCTGCAAGTAATTATCTATTTGATTATTTAAATTAATTCAAAGCTAGCAATTTTCGGTAATGGCTAAATAAATATTTATTAAGCAGCCAGTGACACTGCCCGGTTGCAAGTACAAGTTACACATTACAAATCGAGTTTAAGTCAGTTACATCCAGCCTTGAGGGTTGCACCGAGTTAGGATAGAGAACACATAATTTACTTCGTTGAGCTGAGGTTTGGAAACACTCCATCAATAACGAAGGTGAACACTTGTTGGAAGATTCGAAGATCGGAGTCGGCCAGAGGCCTTAGGAAAAGATCAAGCTGAAGGAAGCTGCAGCATTCAGTCCACACCTAAATATTGTTTGATTACGATACAGTTAATTAAAGTTAACTAAAAGTATTAATGAATCAAAGTAGTTAGCAATAGTACATCCCTACCGCACTTAATACAGAATCACATTCAAAAGGAATCAATCAACGTGAGTTAGAGCTTGGTAGCGGATGCTACAATGGATCCATCTATAGGGCAGGGACCGCTCATTCAATGATGAAGTGTGTGCCAAAACTAATTCTTGTGCATGAAGTTCATGCAAATAATGTTTCAATGAGATATCCGAGTTTTGTTTTAAAAATAGTCAAATTCATTCCATATCTAGTGTTGAAATAATGAGAGGATCTAATGCTCATGGCAACATCAACTACCCTGAACAAATATTTTTTTTCTGAAGAAAAATTGTGTGAGTCCCGAACAGGCACTCCGTGTGCAAATTCAGAGGACAGGACAGCGCCAGGTCTAAAAAGAAAGAAGAGACAATTCTGTATAACGTGGTGTTTTCAAATTATTATTATCTTCATTTTTTCGTGAGTTATATGCGTTAAAGAATTTTTTTGGGGATCATCGCAGGTTATGATCTTATTAGAATTAGGGTTAGAGGTTTACAAGAATTTATTTTGGGATGCATAACTTAATTTTCTTATCCATATGCAGTTTATTAATATATTGTTTTTACAATACTGTGTTTATGCACATTATTTTTTCAGTATGTGAATATTTCCCATTCTTCGACCTTAGGGTAGCTGGTCGCAAGGTAAATAAATTATTCTCTCTCAAATAATTCTTAGTGGTATTCTTAAATTTTTTACGTTTCCAGTAATGAATTAGTTTTTAAATTTTGTTTTTTCAATATTAAGTTGAATTTGTTTATATGTGCATTGTGAGTATACTGATATATGGCTTGCTGAGTAAAATAATTTGTCAGAGATTAAGTAAATATATCGTAATATAGCCTTGCAGTAAAAAACTGGCCTACATGTTTAATTAAAATAATATTAACTACTCAACAATTTATAAAAAATATATGAAATTGAAATTGCAGCATGATTTCTACCAAGGTATACACCTTGACTTCTACACAGAGTTGCATATGGCTCATCTTACTCCATGCAACATCAATATCATCTGCTCACATTGTACCAAAATACTTAACGTCAATTTATCATGTTTTAAAATCAAGTACGAATAAATATAATCATAGCTGTGTAATGCTGTCCTCATAAAACGAATATATTATAAAAACAAGAAATATGTTATTTTTGGACATTTATAGAAATCTGCACTTATTTCTTCAATAGAATCCAACTTTGAATACAAGGCTGCTTCAAGTTTATATTATCTTCCTTACAAGTAACATGGAGCAAAATAATGTTTCATATTTCCAGTGCATGCATCTTATCCGTCTGGTCATTAACTAAATTAGCAACTTCCAGACGCCGCGGAAAGAAGGGACAAGTTAAATTTATTTTTCAACATATTACTAAAAGTACTTTTGCAGTTTAAGTTATATATACGAATGTTTTTTCTGGAAGGTTCATTTTAGAGGAGGCAGCTGCCTCTTCTGCACCTGCTGGCAACTTCTACTCTATATGAAAATGTAAGCAAGGAATAATTAATAAATAATGTGTTACATTTTCTTTTCTGCAAATTCATTTCTTTGATTCGAAACAAAATGTCTTAAGAACTATAAAACATATTTTAAAGCATATAAAACCAAATAAATAGTTAAAATTAGTTTTCCTTTACGGTGGAGGTGGAACTGATTCAATTGTAGTAGTGATCAAAGGTGATTCTAACGAACATTCTCCTTTTGGACTGGTGACAATAAAATATCCTGTCGCTGCTAAAAGCGCAATCCAGACAACCCAAAATGATACTATTAAGAGAATCCTTAAGAACTTGTATATAGTTGTTTCACTCAGCTGAAGGACTTCATCTTTGCCCAAAGCTTGGAATGATTTGGTAGTCTAAATTATAAAATAAATTTAGTATAAGGCACAACTCAATAAGTAGGCCAAATAAAAAAAAGTGATGTATGTACTATTCTGTAAAACGGAATACTAATTAATTTAACAATATTTTACATGAATTCTCTGTTTGTAAGAATGTTCATGGCCAAATTTCTGATTTGTGCATGCATATTGTCAGACGTCGCAATTTTGTAAATTCCTAACTATGGAAAAGTGTTAATGTTGTATTTTAAAAAATAGTATTCCAAACAATTAAACAACTGCTTTATCCAGTGTCATTTTAAGCAATATATTTACATGTTAACAAGAAAACTAATTCGAACAGTTGAATAAATACCATTAGTAGTGCTGTGCGTCCCAATATATTGAACCGGACCAAATTTCATGTTTTTAACGGGTTTTAAAATAATTTCTAAAAATTGGCGCTTACTTGGTTACATACTTTTTTGAAAAATGTATTCAATTCCTTTGAGCTATGCTACTGATATTCACCTTGAACTTAAAGTTTGTTATGCAGCATTCTCATAATGGGGATTATGCAAAGTTTGTAATTTGTTCGATAAATAGAATTCATGGAATGTAGTAACAAATAGAATGTGTACATCCGTCAAAATACACACCATTTCTTATTGTAAACCATTATCGAATAGATAACAAGTATTATAAAATAGGTTATCGCCAATATATATATATATATATTGCAAAAATGTAGATTAGGACTATTATGACAACACGTGGGGTTACTGAAGAAGTCAACAGACTAAATCAGTAGGTGAAACCAAGATCCCCTAGAAGTGTACCTACCCGGTTTGATCTTGACCTGTGTTGAGTCTGACCAGCAGAGTAAAGCTGAAGGCCGAACTTCAGTTGAGAGGGTTGCACCTCTCCCGCTTTGGCCAACCAAGGCTACTAACGGTGGTAACTGAGAGAGCGCCTGCTGGCTGCTATAAAGATCGGACAACAAGTAAGAATTTTTGCACTCATTCCCACCATTGCTATTGCTTTGTATTACCGAATTAATATATTTTGAAAATCAAAAATAGAATTGCTTAACCGGATTTTAACTTGATTAACAGGTTCCTGCAGAATAACCTGACCGGATCCAGCAAAACCAATAGTAATTATTTTGACATCTTTTGCTTTTGGTTGCAGAAATTAATAATAACCGAATTAATATATTCATTAAAACCACATTTGTGATCACAACAGGGAGGCTACAGTTCAAGAGAAACCAGTAGTCTTGTATTACGTTACATGAAAGACATTTGCAACATTCAGCACTATTGAAAATAAGGTTAAGACAATAAAACTAAGTAATTCTAATTGATACATTCTCTCTTATTAAGTAATCTATCATACATTGCATAATAACAGATAGCATTAAAGTAATGCTTGAAAATTCTTCGATAAGAATAAATATTTTTTGAATAGTAGTTTCTGTATATCTTAGATTTGAACCAATGTACTTACTTGTTCTTCAGTCATTCCAAATGAAACGTTCAACAAACAAAACAAAGAGAACAGAATTGATAAGTGTTATCTTTCTCTCTTTAGAAACATTTGCTCAAGCTGATAGTATACGCTTTAGGCACACACACCAACTCGTAGTTTAACTTAATTGATACACTTTTAGAAATTGGTTGATAAGAGAGCTATTCTCATTGCATTGTAAAAGTTACCTTAGAAGATCATGACTTAGTGCTTGTCAAATTAATATTGTACCAATAAAACCAAAGCTTTGCACACATCAATTATTAATACAACTTAGTCTCATGCATTAGGAATAATAAAAACAGCTTATTTTTTAATAATAAAATTTGTTAAAATTTTCACTTACTTCTATATACATAAGCTCTATGATTGCGTTAAATTGAAATATTTAGATTGTGGCTATGCAGGAATATGTTAATATAATATATGTAAACATTAAGACAAGCAAGTCTAACCTAATGTAGTAGAAAAAATGACTTTCAAAAAATGGCGCTTGCAAAAATTATAATAAAAATTCAAATTTCCAAATTTCAGCGGTCGAATATGCAGTGTTTACACATGATCATTATTTCAGTTTTTTGTGCAGAAATATTTTAATTGTTTTGTTCACTTTGAGTAATATTGCCAACATATTCTATATGTTCTTATTAATGGTGCTTTCAAATATTATTTCATCAGAAACTTTTGAGCAGATAGGAATATTGTTATATTAGCAATAATCAAAATTTTCTATTACATTATGAAGAACTTTGAAATACATCCATCAGCTATTTGGAGGGCAGCGATTTGATCTAAGTAAGATTGATAAAATTTGTTTTTAAGATTTCTATGTGGGGAGAAATTTCTTTCCCCATACTTCAGAAATCTGCACCCCATGCCACAGATAAAAATCCCGCAAAGAAAAATAATAGTTATACAATACAGTACCCAAAAGTAGTGTTGCCACTAAATTGGTTTCTTTTAAATTTGGATGAAAAACATTACACTATTGACAACCGGAATTGTAGATATTCACCGTAGGTATCAAAAATTTTTTGAAACATTGTTTTATGATTGTTTAAGTATTGTGATATCCTGTTGCTTCCAGTCTACGAAAATTCCTCTAAAAAATAAGGTAAATTGTCTATATCATCAATTCAAAGCTGACTTCAGCTGACAATATTTCATTTTTTAACAAGTTTTGAAGTGCTTCTGAGAATTTTGTGTAATATCATTGACTGAAAAACAGTGTTCAGCAGCTTTTTTGGTAAGCCCTTATAAAAAAAGGAATCGTTTAATATTTGAACATGATACAGTCAATATAATCTATGCCAAGTACTTCAGTATAGGTAGGTAATTCTTTCCATCCGAATACGACTGAAACATCATTTAAATCTCGAGATTTGAAAATATTCGTTGAAATAGGGTTGAATCAAATGTCCAAAGGTTGCTCTGCTGGTACGAAATGTGAGAACACACGTACTGTTGACACTAGAGACAAAACTGGTGATTTTTGAAGAGTTTTAGGACTTCTTATTTAGTTAACGTTATCTGCTTATCATGGAAAGTACAGTTTATTACTTACTAACTTAGAATATAATTTGTAATTATTTCTTTTTCTTATTCTTAATATTTCTGCAGTTTGTTTTTTGCGTTTTTCCTCAAATAACCTTGTATTAATTACCTGAAACACGAGCAAATATTTATTTCTTTCAAATGCATTTACCACTAATAACCTCCTCGAAATTAACAATAGGTAAAATTTTAAATTGAAAGGTCTTTGGAAGAGGTCTTTTTCAAAAGAGCCTTTTAAACATTTGTTTTGTAAAAATAGCATTTTAAAGCATTTTAACTTGAAAAGTAAACGGAATGCTAATTACTGGAACAAAACCGTTTGATTGATTTCTTACTGAAGTGAATCCTTCCGCAGAGTGGCTAGCATTTACGACGTTTTACCTCGTTTGCTATGAAGAAAATATTGAAGCACATTTCTATAAACAAGATTCAAACTTCACAGTGAGTCTACTTTCAAACAAAAACCTTGAGGTTTACAGAAAATGTAAAACATTGAATTCATAAGATAGGAAGCTAATCCTATAACCAGTTTCATCATAAACTTAAGTGTCCCGTGGAACTTATTAATTGCTTCCAAGATTGCTAGTTAAAGGAAATTACCACTACTAGTATTGAGCCTAATGATAGACATGCTTACAATAAGTAGATATAATGTGCAAATTTTAATTCGAACTGTTCATAATTTCTGTATGGCCTTCGAAAGAAAAACCGTTCAAAATTGCATTGACCTGTGGTACTTAAGGATGACAGTATAATTTTTAGTTACCAATTTAAGGGTATTTACTCACTACTTGACGCTCAGGCATTGGGATAGTTGATATTTGAAAATGCATTCTCGACACTTTTCAGAAATACTAGCAAGTACTTGATGTTATAATGGATGTGCTGGGCTCCTGTGATTGGGTTTTAGATAGTTTTTTTCTCCACAATGGCCAAATTTGAGAGAGCCATTCTACAACTTAGGGCTTTACCATTTACATCAGCATCTGTTAAAAATTTTAATTTAGACAAGGCTAATCTTATACCCACTTAAAGTGAAACTTAATCCACAGACTACTGAAAAACCATTATTTGTTTGTTATAACCAAAATTATTATTGATGTTGATATGAAACTAACTGAAATATTTGCTTTTTCTGATTACGCACTTGAAAAAATTGAACATATAAAACGTTGCTGCTGGTGTCAAAACTTAGTGGTTTTTTAGTAAATGAAATTTTTAACAAATTTCTGAACTCATTATAAAAGACAATCACATCTAAATGCTTTCAGTAAATCCATCAACCGTAGCAAAAATTTTAAGGTTTTAGCACAGTACTTTAATAAACATAAACATAAACTTAAAGTTGATCTTAATGAAACACAGTTTATAATTTTTTTCCAAAAACAAACAGTTATCCCAGCTATCTAATGTAACCCCACCATCACCCCTAATTGAACGATCATGAAATAGTGTAAAGAAAGGCGGTAAATAACTTTGGAGTTAAAAAAATAAGGAATTCAAGTTCAAAATTGGTTTACGGAATTAAGTATTCATATTATTTAGGTAATCTTAGAAACGTCTGTCAAAAATTTAATGCCTTTGTGTTAAATCTTTTCAACGTGTAAGCTTTGTACTACAAAATATTTTGTTTAAAAATAGATTAGGTTTAAGAAAAGCGCTTTACTGGGCATTTTGTATTCTAAATTTTATTATATAATACGAATCAATTGACAACATAGTGAAATCGTATAGATATATATATATATATATATATATATATATATATATATATATATTTAATTAATATATTTATATGTATGATAATGTTATATAGTAAAAAATAACTGAATGTTTATTTGAAAAAAATTATGTAAAATGTAATGACCCTATGAAACAATATTAGCATGGCATGGATTTGCAGTGACCATTAATTGATAATAATATCACTTAATTCGAAAAGAAGATACCACAATTGAAGACAATTTTTAAATTTTCAAATATTTCAATCATTCAAAACATTAAATTTAATTCGCAACAAAGATCAAATATCCAAAGGATTGGCTTCATCATTAGTTAATAAATATACTTGTGATGATTGTAAGAAATCATACATCGGTGAAACCATCCTTCATTTTAGGCCAGACATGAATGAAATGATTCAAAAAAGTCCTCTAGTAACATATTTTTATAATTCCACTAAAAATATGAATATTGCTGATAAATTTTAAGATGATTACTAAATGTTTTTATCCACACTTTGATGGTTCCTTGAAGTGTTTTTCAACTTTTTTGATTTCATTTTATAATTTTAGTGTAGTTTATATACTGTAAAAAATATTTTACATGATGATTATGTAATTTAATCGAAACGTTCAATGTGTTTCCTTTTCGAATATATATTTATCCGCGTTAAGGAACATCTTAACGGGCACCTTGAAACAGAAATATTCAATCACCATCATGAATTAAAGAAAATTTTGAAATAGTCATGAAAACAACACACACTAAGATCTGTGATTCTCTATTAATTAAACA
>CABFPE010000019.1:261182-283864 GCA_900660155.1 Hofstenia miamia | reverse complement strand
ATATATATATATATGACTTATTTCAATAGATTACAATTAATTACTTTGGTGAGATTGCTCTTCATGGATAGAAGACACATGGTTTCAATGCAAAAGTGTAATTGTACAATTCCTATAACAAATAGTTTCTATCTATCTTAGGATGATTTACAGGTACAAGGACCTGATACCGAAATTGGTATGTTTGCCAACGATATAAACGTCATAGTCACAGGTAACCTCTTATGATAGAGCTGAAGAAGCTTTCTAAGCAACACGTAACTGGTGTAACGGAAACAATTTCATTTTAATTAATTCTAATTCCAAGGAGCTACAAATAAAAGTAAAAAAAACTTGTTATTCATTCGGTTAATGGAATTGAAATAAGAGTAAATGAACTGAAAGTTTTGGGTATTCGATTTTATGATAATTTCTCATTTGCTCTTCACATTAGCCGAAGTGTGAAAAAGGCTTCTTGTCATTATTTCTCTTACAAAATCTTAAGCACTTGGACCACGTAAAATACGAATATAACTTATAATATAAATAATTGTCGGAGCAAATTTCTCTACGGAATTCAGGTTTCCGGTGGTTCCCCTAATATACTCTTGAAGGCTCGGATATCAACTCTACGCAGAAGACTAGGTATATAAAAAATAGCTAAGTATGTTTCCTAATCGTCATCTCAGGATATTTCACTGTCCTTAAATATATTTTGTTTTGTTTTTGTGAATTAGTTATATTTTATTGATTTCTTTGAAGTTTATAAGAGTCAAGCAAATTTATTGCTTACTAAAATAAACTAATAAACAAACAAATACTACAAACTACTACACATGTATAGTTACAAAATTAAAAATAAGCACACTTACTTCATGAAATCTGTCCATGCGCTGAATTTGTTTGATATTCCTAATGGTGATTGTTTGGATAATAAAATTTTCTTAATTTTTCATCTGGAATGTTTATAAATTTGTTCCTTTTTTATTGCATAATTTAGAAGCTTTAAATGAAAATAAATCTGGACGATTAATACTACTATGCCCATTGAGGATTCTATCACTGGTTTTGATATAATTGCTCTTAAAGTGCATAGATTTTGAATTGTGTACATATTGTGTATCATCCAAAGAGTTTGGTATTCGATAAAGTACAATGGTGCAAGAACATTGCCACCTTTTATAAAATAAAGTGCTCACTGATTTATGCTTATCAATATAATTCAGAGTTCTTATTGCCCAATTGAATATTTTTGCTAGTGATGCGATATTTTGGAATGAAAAACAACAGTAGTTAAAGTTATTTAGCACAAAAGAGTTAAACATTTGTGATTGAAAGGACTGCCCTACATTGCGCAAATGATATAAATATTTAACACCAGAGGCCATTTTCCTACATTTTGGTGAAAATAACAATAACAATAATAATAATGATAATGATAATAATAATAATAATAATAATCAACTAATAAGTGGCAACAGACCGAAATTCTTAATTTTCACTAGTATAATATTTGCATAGTTTCTTAATCGTATGTAATTAAAAAATGAATAACTAAATATTCATATTGTTGATAGTAACTTTTTGAATGAGAAACCAATTGAACTTAAATTTTCGAATGTTCTCATTGACAGTCAGTCATAATTTTACTAAAATTACAAACATATTTAGAACAGTTCTTTTAAAATTTAACTAAAATAACAGAAGAATCATTGTTAAAAAATCAAAATTGGGTTAACATTTTATACTATGGAATAATTAGTGGGGTAACTACCGTTATGGTTGAGCATGCAAGAATATATCTATTTGCAGTAGACGTATCCAAAATTTATTTTCATCAATATTAAAGAAGATGTAAAATTTTTTACCTTAAAGCAGCCTGGTGGCTTTTTAAAAGGACAGACTGTTTTTCAAGTAAAAATTTCTCCATGCCCATTATCAAATTTGAAAATCGTGAGGCATGGACACATCTATTAGCGACGTGCTTGAATGTAATGTTAAAAAATTACACTATATTGTATTGCTGTACCTGAAGTACTTAAAAAAATGAACAATATTACTTGAAAATTCCGATTATTAGATTTCTTAAAATATAAGACATAAAACATATGAGTTCAACTGTTTTTATTTGTAGATAGACCTCCCAAACCCATTGAGATGAGTCATGGGTCAAGTCAGAGATCGCGGCGTTCAATAATTTTTTCAGGAACTTAAGAAATTTTCAAAAATTCCCAGGCTGTTTAAGGTTAAGTTATGCTTCAGGTGTTAGACTTTAAACATAGTTAAATGAATCAAAATTATTGAATTTAAATTTGCATGAAACATCCCCTTTATAAAATTGAAAGTTGTGTGACTACAACTTTCACACACAAACTTGATAATACATTGGAAAATTTAGAACAGCTCAATTGCTAAAAAATTTTTGTATGCGCAATTTAAGAGTAAATCTCAGGAAAACGAATTTCTGTGTGATGTCTCATTTTCAAAGAGACAATAGCCATTATGACACATTTTAAAATTTTAGATCAAAATGACTTGTTGAGAAATTCAAATATTGTGAGCAAACACTCGATAAGAAATTCAACTATTTAAATAACAAACGCATACTGTTACGTAAAAGAACGACTGTGGTTTAGTTTTTTTATTGTTCTTATTAAATTTAAGTTTAAGTTATGCCTCATTAATCAGATTGCCTGTAAGCGCATGATGAACATTTTTGCAGATAGATAGTTTCATAATACTATAAGGTTTTACAGGGCTATAGGCCTTATAGGGCTTCTATGTGAAATATTATGCAGTCTAATCCAGTTCTATAGATGTCCCTCAGCCTCCCACGCCACCGCTGCTGACCTTATCGGGTCTGCGCGCGAATAGTAGTCGGTGGCGCCCACCTCTAGCGCCTATGTGGTGATAATTACTGCACTGCGAATGACAAAGGCCTATTCTCTATTTACGATGTTTCATATATCTAATCTTCGTTTTATAGACATTCACTATTTCATTTCAAGACATTAAGCTTCAGAAAAGTTAAAAAACACCTTATTAAAAATTTACATTTGACTCAAAAATTCAAATTTGAAGTGATTTATCTAATGAAATACAAAATAAGAAGTATATAAACTCTAAAAGTAGACATCTATCCCTGTACAATTATAATAAATAAATAAATTATAAATAATAAAAATAAAACATTTGAGTTATATTTTAAATGATCTGTAAATTGTATCTGTATAAATAACTAAATAGTAATCATTAAATACCTAAAAATACATAGATTAAAGCCAGGGCCAGGATAAAATTGCGTAAGAAATCAATGAGAACTGTTATATTTAGTGTAGGAATTTTTGCAAATACAGAATATTAATTTTGATTATGCTTTCTTTATAGTTAATGAGGCAGTGGATTTCATTGACACTAATTGCTAAAATAATTGTGTTTTGCATTTTTAGATTTAACACTGCCCGTACCCGCCCTCCGCCGTACCGGTGCCCACCCGCCCGTTGGAATTCTCCGGGCAGGAAGATGCAGCCCAGTCCACCCGCCATGTATTGAGAAAATTAAAATACTACGAAATTATAATCAAAATGCACAAAAGTACTATACAATTCAGTCTTTTAGTGAGAAACTTTCTACGACTCCTATAAAATTTATCAATTCTATCAAAAATCATGCATAGAGATTAGTGATTTCACATTATTCAGTTCCGATATGGTTTTCTCAACTTCTGTCATTTTATTAAGCAAATGTACAACAAAATTTAAATATGCTTGCGGTAAATTATTAAATTTCTTTTTAAAAGCAGAAAAAACTTACGTCATTACAGCATTTTATCTTATGATTATACCAGACTTTAATTGAGCTGGCATAGCATATGCCCGGTAATTTGAACGCCCGATGCCCACCCTCTCTTCTGCCCAGTGGGCCCGAGCATATCCGCAAAACACTATAAAATAATCTTTAATGTTTAAGCGAATCCGGGAAAATGCTAAGTACATGATATCGGCAGCATCAATGACTGAGCGAAAAAATTGTTGACAAAAGTCCAATAGCAAGTGAATATGTGGGTGAAATTACTTCAAATTTTGTCTGAATGCTTCTCATACCATACAAGTAAAAGTCACAAAAGGACAGATACATCGGGATTTTCAAAAAAATTATTTTTTAACAATCCCCTCCTGTGTCAAATAGGGTTAATAAAAATCTAAAACTAAAATTTGAAAAAATAAATTTTCATAGAACATAATTGACATTTTTCTTTATTATATTCATTAATTTTTCTATATGCTCGATTAATCTGGGCTTCATATTGGACTTCCTCATTAGGGACATCAAAGAAAGTAATCATCATCGAGGAAACTATATAAAAGGAAGAGTGCGTAATCTTATAACTTTAAAATTCATAACGAGAATAAAAAATATGAAATTACCAAGTGCTATATTAGACCTACCAATAAAATGTTTAAAAGTGCAATTTTTTTGACTTATACTCACAGAACACATAACTTCTTTAGGTTTAGCTTGGCGCATGAAAGAGCCCTATTTACAGTTAACTGTATAACATTGGAAGTATTGGGACATATATTTATTTTGATTAAAATAAGTATCTTCACTTGAGTGTCAGGGAATTGAATTTGAATAAATTAAGATATCTAACATAGACGATTGAAAACTTAATCTCATTATTTCTAAATATTTCAATTGGATATGAAGCGACAAGAGCCTCTAAGAACAAGTGCTCTCTTGAATGAAAAACAATAAAGAATTACTCTTCAGGTAGCCGAAACAGATTTAGTTCGAGTGGGTGTGGCGAACTGAGTTATCGCTTGCATTAGTTATTTGTATTGGTTGTCAGATGAATACATTATTTATTTTCTATTTATTACGATAAGGCCACTTCGGACAAGAAGAAAGGTGTATGGGCACGGGCTTAGGATTATTTGCTTGAAGTGCATTACTGATTTACATACACAGGAATTAACTTTCTTCCTATTTATCTATATACATATATATAGTGTATATATATTGTATATATATATATATATATATGTATGTATATATATATATATATATATATATATATATATGTATTAGGGATGTGACTTTCAACAACTTTTTTTCTGGTCCCATCTTGTCTTGATTAACCTGAGTTGGAATTTGGTTGGGCTTAAAGTAAGGTCGGGCTGGGCCGGGCTTGGGCTGGATTTTCAACATAGCAATTTGGACCGTGCAGGCTTGAGCCTAATGTTTTAATTGGTATTTGAAATACTAGAAAAAAATTCACCTGAAAACTCAAAATTGACAAAAAACATTTTCTTTAAATAAAATCAGCCCTGCATTTTTGGCTGGTGTAATACTTCTAATATTTATAAATTTTGTCTGCTAGAAGCAAAGAGCTTTGCTGAAAACTCCACTTACTTTCTGTTCACGTAAGTTGATGTGAGTTGGTAGAGAATTTTAGCAATTGAATATATAAGAACTGATATGTTCTCTAAATGATAAAAAGGACGATTGCAATCCTGTTTACAATGAATTGTGGTAATAATTATATTAATAAATTAGTAATGGCAGTAGAAAGAACTTATGAAACGTAACATATATGATAACTTGGCCGTAGAGCATAGTACTCAGCAGAGGGCTGCAATATTTTAAGAGAGGGTTGCCAAAATTTCCTTAAAACATTACATAAAGTGTTGTAGTAAAAGAAATTAACAACATTTTAAGTTAAATTCGTTTAAAAATTTGACAAATATTTTTAGTGAAACTTCAGTAGTTTATACAACGTGTAAAAATACATATGCAAATTAAAATAAACACAAACTTTATCTTAATACAGAATCAATTTTTATGAAATGCTTAAATAAAAGAAGTTTGTTTACATGCAAACAATTAATTACAGTAATCGATTTCAGTGCAAAATTGACAGTTAGGTTTTGTCATGTCCAGTTAATAATAAAATTTCTGGAGATTAAACATATTGAAAAATTCTATTTAGTTATGACAACAATTGACATTTTCTCACTTAGCATTCCAATACTATAAATGGCAATATTTTTAAATGTTTTTCATAAAAGTCTAAGCAAAAGATTAAAATATAAGCAGTTTCATTTATAGAAAGAGGCGACATACGTCATTTACATTTTAATAAGAAACCAACAAAAAGTTAAGCAAATCTCTGAGCAATTTAAGTTTAATCATTGCACAAATTTAAGACAATTTGAAAATTTGTGTCTTCATTGTTAATATTTGTGAAAATACACATTCAATGCTATTGGTAGCCAACTGAAATCATTTACAGAAAGAGCTCACGTCTGCTCCAGGTCTACAACCTTGTATGGCTCGTTCATTGTATTAAGTAACAATGCAATTTGAGTTTGAACGGAATTGAATTAGCATTGTTTACGGACTAAGGCGGATATGCACATATGCACATATCGGTCAATACACTATGAAAATTGTCCAATCAAATTAATAGTATAGTGCTTATGTGCATCTATGACGCAAAATCACTATGAGTGGCGTAAAAGAAAAATAATTTGGGCCGGACGTAGGGCGAATAATTATTATTTTGAAATGAGCCGGCTGGGCTTGGGCCTAAGCTGCATTGGGCCGCGCCGGACTTGAGTTTAAAAAATCGGCCCAATTCCAACTCTGTGATTAGCAAAAATTCAAAAGCCTATGTACTTGTTCTATTAGAAATAAATGGTAAGAAACCTCTACATATCGACTATAGTCAAAATAATAATCGTGTGGCACCCCATTCAAAGGTACTATGTGGCAAAATAATGTGAAAATGAGTTTAGTGTTTGAGAACAATGTAGAGTTGACAATGCTTATTTTGCAATTGATGCTATGTAGCTGTTTTATATGTGAAATCAATTTTCAAGACAAAAAATGCTACATAGCACCTTTTATCTAGACAATGACGGCATACAGGTTAGTTATAGCCACGCAAATTTCCACTATTTTCAACAATGCAATTCACTAAAATATGCAAAATGCCATCAAATATTGATGATTTGCAGAATATCTTTTCGTTTTATTGCGCTAAACTTGGGTATTATTTACATTGAATTTACCATTTAATTCTTCTTAACATTTAATTCAAACGTGACTAAATCCATAAAGTTTTTTGAGAACTCATGAAATTAGGAGCAAAATTTATTAATAACAAAAAACTTGAAACTAAGTAGAATGCAATTGTGATAAGTAAATGTAATCATTCAATGTGTTCACTGTTGACACGCAAAACTGCCGATATCCATAGTAATTCTTGTTGTAAATCATTGACTTTATCAATAATGGTTTGTTTTAATTGGTGGATAGTCGACGGATCACTTCTATAAACACTTAATTTCAAATATTCAAAGCGGAAGCTATCGCAATGGTTTAGTTCTATTGACTTTGAAGCCAATGAACCTTATGAAATTGCAACAAAAAAATTAATTGGCAAACGCAATCAGTATCCGATACGAATTACAAATCCTATGGTACTAGAATTTTTTCGTCTATTGCATCTTTGAAAATACTAGAAACTTAAAAAAATGGGAACAATTCAAAACTTGCATGATTTTATACCCAAAATGCATAAAAACCACCCAGATGTATAATTGCTAGGGCGAACAAAATTAAAAAAAGTCAAAATTGAAATTAAGATCAATTTTGTCTAAATAGTTAGAAATTTAATTGTTTTAATGTATATGTGTACATTTTTTAAAAATTTTAAGGTCAAAATAAAGTAAAAAATTTTGCAACATGTAGAATTAGGTAAAAAATATTGAAATTTAGTTTGAGGTCAAATTGTTATGTCAATTTTTTTGGAAGAGAAACAATGTTTGAATAATTTTCATAAAATAAAAATAATTTTTTATGGCAAAAGATTTGTAAAATTTATGAGTTTTACATTTAAATTGTAAACAAATACTTAAGTAGGAGGAAACCTCTACCTATAAGCCTAGATCCTCATTTCCAATTCGTTTAGGTTTTAAAAAATAAATTTCGTTGTTACAAAAATAAGGTGAATATCAATGAACAATTTTGAACTACTAAAATAGAGATAATTTAGAGCAAGCATTTAACTACAATATTTTGCCAATGTTTATAAAAATAACATTACCAAGGGTGTCATTGTTGAAAAAAAAAGAATGAATATCTATCAATCAGGCAATAATGCAAATTACTATGAAATGAATTGGACTTGTAAAATGATTGAGTTTTAATCAATCTCAATTTTGAATGCTTCGTCGAACATAGCCATATATAAAAACACTCCATAAGTAGCTACTAAAGACACTATAAGCAAATGTAGCTTTATAGAAGTAGTCTGGGAGGAATGTTTAGAAAAAGAAATGGGAAACTCGCAGGTGATAAAATTGGTTGAGGCTTTGGTTAAGGCCATTTTCAAGCAGATAGTTAAGCAAGATTCACAGAAATTTCTAAGCAGACAGGCAGGGCATTCATTTGAGAGAAAATTAAAGATTTACCCATGACGTAATGAAGACTTGAAGATGTATGCTAGTTCAAGGAAGACACTGGTAGCGCTACAACAGCTATATTACTAAGAGACAAATACAGAAAATTGAAAAGCTTAAAAACAAAATTGAAATCCGCATGTATTTAGGAGTGATGGAGAAAGACAGAGCAGGCCATGAGTAAATGAAGGCAAATGAGTGTAAAGAAGATTGTGGAAGGTTGGGATAGAAATGTAGAAAGTAAAGCAGAAAATAGGATTGACATGCAAAGGATAAAGATTGTGGATGGAGATAAAAGTCTTCTATCATAGACAGACGATTAGCATCATTTTCAAAGTTAAACATATTTTGTGGATTAGGAATGCAAAAATATTTCGGAATTTTTAGAAATTCAATAAGAAATCATCTAAATTTGAAAATATTAAAGTTTTCAAAGTTTAAGCTGACTCTACTCTAAAATGTTCAATAGTTTGTAAACTCAAAGAATGCTATTATCTATGGTTAATTAGTCAAATTGTTTTTTCAAAAATTCAATTAGGCCTAATGGATAAATAAATTAATAACTAATGTAATATGTTACGCTTCATCTCAATAATTAGGAGGAAAAAGATACTTTTTCAAAGAAATGGATGCTATTAATCTAGAATAAATTTTAGCTATTAGTAATATATTTTGGAAGGTTTTATTGCACTGGAGGTTAATGGCCATAATTTCTAGAATTATTCAAAATGTAATGTATTTGAATAGAGCTTTTCTTATGTTATTCAATACTATGTCAAAAAAGAGATCTATACCAAATTTAATTAAAGGAATGATATGTATAGAAATCCTATTAAAACTACTTTAAAACTTTGCATGAGAAATGTGTTTTAGATAGAAATGAGCATATGATAGGGCGAAAAAAACGGGTTTTATGCTGGCTCAAAATTTATATGCCGCCTTGAATTACAGTGGTCTCATCGTCACCTTGTTATTGGATTCCAAATCTTACTGAAATATTGCTAATGTTCGTAATTACTTGGTTGTTTGGTTTTAGGCGGGTTGAAGATTTGAAATTTGGATGCCGGCTGGAGCTGAACCTAGAATTGCAGATGCTGTCTATTGGCGTCAAATTCTGGTGTTAGGCAACATCGAACTTTGATAGATCAATTTTAGATACTGAGCCTCTCAATGTTTTAAAGAGAATTTTTCAAACACCAAAATTATACTATAAAATGTCAAATAGCATTAGAAAGTTGTATAAATTTTGTATACTGGTTGTCGTTCAGCGTCTCGG
Source organism: Hofstenia miamia (assembly GCA_900660155.1). Taxonomy (NCBI): domain Eukaryota; kingdom Metazoa; phylum Xenacoelomorpha; order Acoela; family Hofsteniidae; genus Hofstenia; species Hofstenia miamia. The sequence continues at coordinate 274,141 of CABFPE010000019.1, read as the reverse complement.
ACTCACAAAATTACTACTATTTTTTTGCTTAACTTAGATTCTAACTGATACAGATTATAGTCTAGTTCGAAATAAAATTCTAATGCATTAAAATGAAACATTTCTGAAACTTTGAAGCAAAATGATAAATTTTGATTATTTACAATGTTCATAAACCTTATTTATAAAATTTACAAAACTCGATATAATTACAAGCTGTATATCACCCTGAGTTAATATATTTCGTGTAAAGATCGATGAAACTCGAGCAATGCGGAGGATGAAAATTATTATTATTATTATTATTATTATTATTATTATTATTATTATTATTATTATTATTAGTCTTCAATAGCTTTATTTTTGTTTTTGTAATGCCAGTACATTTGCTGTACAAACAAGATAATGTATGCATCTAATATCAATATTAAAAATGCAATTGAGATGAAGTCTGCAAAAAGCTACCAAATTTTTTTTGAAAGTGCGGTAGTCATCAAATAAATTAATGTTCGTGTTTCTATGAATAAAGTTTGCCAAGCGAGTTTTCCGGTTAAAATAGAAGTAAGCAGTCATAGAATTCTTCACACGTTTTACTTCAAAAAGATTAAAAATTTTAGAACGTAATCCTGGGCGGTTTGAGTAATATAAAAATATATAATCAAAAGCATTGAGATCTAAGAGGTTTGTTAGAAGCTTGTTTAAATAAAGTGCATCATAATATTGAAATAGTAGAGGAACTGGGAATAAGTTGAAGCTAAGAAGTTCAATTTTATAGTTTCCGATATTTTGAATCCGCTTAGTACATCGACGCTGTAAACGTTCTAATTTATCAACATCTCCTGACGTTGGAAACAAATCTGAGATGCATAAATGAAGGATTAAAGATTTGTAAAGAGTAAGTTTTACGTGGTATGAAGTATTAAATGTAATTGATCTCTTTAATAACATAAAAGAGTGATTACACTTTTTTATTTTTTCAGACACATGTAAAGTCCAGTATAAATCATGACTAAAATACACACAAAGATCTTTAACATATGCAATAGGCTTAAACATTGAACCTTCAATTTGAATAGACGAATCAGATATAGGATAAAAGATATACTCACGTTTTGTTATTTTTTGCACAAACTACAAGAGAAAAGTCGTCATCTTTAATGTTGCGTAGAGATGGAGAAAATTTTTTTAGAACATTAGCGAATAAGTATGGGGTGCAATTAAGACAATAAAATGGAATGTCATCTATACATATGAGAAATAGCAATGGTCCCAACACTGAGCCTTGGGGCACACCACTGGTAACAGGTAACCAACAGGATCGGCAAGAATTTATGTTAACACATTGAACTCGATTTGTCAAGTAAGAGGCAAGAATTCTAAGAATTTTCGCACCAATACGGAAACTGCGCAACTTATGTGTTAGAAGTCCACGAATCAAACGCTTTACGAAAATCAAGGTGAAGCACGTAAGAAAACTGAGAATCTTCATATAGCTTATATATATCATCTAAAAATAATTATAATATCATCAAGAATATCAAATGAACAGGTTATTTCATTTTGTGCAGAATAAATAGAGGCAAAATATTCGTTAAAAAGTGAGCAAATATCAAAGTCTGTTGTAGTAAGTTTGAACTTCTAAGAGATAGGGAGAGAAAAAGTTTGAAGATCTGAAGTAGTATTGTAGTCATTAAAAAAGTCTAAGAGTAATTGATCAAAATCGTTATTAGAAAACAAATATGACCAATCTATGAAAGGTAAATTAAAACACCACAGACAAGAGCAATATGTTATTTATCCTTTAAATCACATTGGGATAATCTTTCAAATGCAATGGTAGATACAGATATTATATCCTTTGCTGAAGTACGATAAGTGTTGTTTGATGGTGGTATGTATAAGCGTATTATTGGTTATGGTTGGGAGGTCTTCAACTGAGTAACATTGTAGGGAATTCTTACACATTATTAAGCAACCACCATGATCTTTAGAAAAATGACGATCATTTCGTGGAGCAACATTAAAGAGGGAATTTGGAAGTAAATTGTCAGAGAAAGTTTCTCCAATGCAGGTTTTGGTTATACATAAAACTGATGAATCAAAAACAGTAGCATAGGAGAGCAAAGCCATACGTCGTTGAAGGTTTATCATGCTTTGAATATTTAAACATAGAATCGAAAGTTTATGTTACATGTAAAAAGAGATGAACTAGTTGAAGCAATATCAGAACATTGGGGCTGTAAAAATTATTAGTTGTTATTTGATAGATCTAATCAAAAAGACACCTCAGTATGTCCATGACAAAGCCTTAGATTTCGGATTTGTAATTCAGACTTTGGAATACCATCAATATCGATCATATTATGTCGTTTCTTTTTAAATTTCCCTATTAGAAGGGCTTAACTCATGGCGGATAATAACGTTGAATTGTGATCCTTTGAAGTTATGGCCCTTAGACTGTGTTAGCCTTTTATTCCAATCATTTCCTATATCCACAATTAACACCTTGTAGAATTAGCTTTTTTCGATCAACACCAAAAAGGTTGAAAATTTCAACTTCTTTTCCATTGAGGAAAGACAAGACTTCGTTTGTTTTTGTAATGTCGTGAGTTAGTTGTGAGTCAGAAAGGCCTTTATTTGATTCCCCAATGCCAATAAGTTTTATCCGATGACAGTACATATTGTCTTCAAACGGAGGGGAGAGGATGTATTTACAATGGATGAAGAGGAGGAAGCAACGGAATTATTAAGATATCATTTAAAAATTGTTTCTGAAGCATGTATTAACTTTAAACTTACTTGAGAAAGTCTTGCAATGTCTACAGAGAGTGGTTTTGATATCAATGAGGCTGAGGCGCATTCATTTACCATTCAATTTTCAACACAGTTAGTACAAAATAAAAGAAAAATTAAAATTAAATGACAAACTCAAACCTTTTTTCAAAAAACTAGGCTTATTCACAACATTTTGACATGTTTATTTTTTTCTATTCTCATTCTCTCACAAGAACTATGCAATCAATATACTTAAAATAATTAATTTAAACATTTTTAATCACCGCATAGTAGGAATAATAGTTTATATGTGTACAGTACAGGACAACATTTATGAACAGTGCTTCATAACATCAAAAATGAAAAAAATCCTCAATATTTTTTTAACTTTGAGTCAAAATGTGCAAATACTATATGAAACATGATATATGAGATTACGTTCATTTCCATTTGAAAAATAAATACAGTTTCATATATTTTGTATACATGGTTAAGAAATATATACCACAAAAATAAAAACAAAGCGGAATTCAATTCTCTAAGACCTGGAAATCTATTGAAAATTTCACCTTAGTCTCTCATCAAACTCAAGGTAACTAATATTAATCTTTGAAGGTCTTTCATACATAAGAAATAAGGATCAAGAATCGAATCCAGAATCCACGCAAATATTACATTTTGAAGACTAGGTCATATAGCAAATTCGAAGAAAAAGAAAATATATTATTAGAATAAAAAACACGTATACCATATACGTTGGATTAACTCAATACTGTCTACTCAAAAATACAATAATAATCAAATTATCGTAGCAAACTAAATAATGTAGTCAAAGCTATTTAATAAATAGCACGCATGCTGACATAACGCATTACATGTTAAAATTCGATTCAGGCTGCATCCTATTCATGGAATGAGCAGGGAGCATCTTAATTATCTGAAGAATTCTTCAAATAAAATTGCTTAAGTTTTTATGAGACGTATCAGGTATTGGTAATATGAAAGACTGCTGCTTCAATTCCTTTAGAAGAGCACATGGACAATTGTGTGCAAATTTTTCTTATATTGTTAGCTTTCAAAAATTATATCATGAACATGTATTTTGAAAATTAATGTCCAGTGAAAGGATTCGACTTTCTATAATTTACAAACACTAGTCAATATATAAATTTAAATATATTATGATTTTCCTTAAAACTACAAATTTAATTATAAACGATTTCTAAATTCTCATTGAAAAGAATTAATATCCCACTTCTTGCCATTAATAAAACCAAATTCATTACAAATTGATTAAAATACATTTGCAAATACCCCAAATTTTTAGGTTTTCAAATTCTCATGGGGAGTATGCATACCATCTTTGGCTACGCCACTGCATTGACTAAAATGTTGGAGTAGTAATCATGCACTGATTATTGAAATTAACTACAATTCAACTTACTAATTTACTAAATAAAAAATTACTCAATAGTTAATAAGTAAAGTGAACATACACTAAATTGTCTAACTCGAATGCTTGCTTTGTTAAACGTAGCCGGATTATAGTAATCATTAAAACATTTCCTGTCATTAAATTTCAGCCTTCCTAATTGTTGCTAAATACTTTCATCTCTTAAAGTTCGGAATAGTACTAATAGGCGTGAGGTGAAGTTCCATTCACTGCTAAATTATAAATAAAAGTCAACAATGCTTTTTTTGAAAGTCAGATATAGTTTTACAAATTTGAAACTATACTTTGAAATACTCTCAGTCGGATTGGAGCAGCTAATTGCATTTAACAAGACAATGTCTTCCTAACACGGGGGTTTTCAGCAGGTTTCAAATAGGGTTGTGCTTGACCACTGAGTCCAAAGTGATTGGCATCTGGCACTAAATATTTCAGCTGGACTGTGAATGGGACTGACACCATAAATGAAGCAACTGGTAAAACGAGCGGAAACGGGTCGGTATTTTTTTGAAGTGTTCGATTTGCATCCCATGTAGTTTTTTAAAAATCGGCCTGGAATGCTTTTTTGAATACAATCTGCAAAACAAACAGGAAACATACATAGAAATTACTTCCAATGTCCTATTTATCAAGATTAAGCAAAAATTGTGGGTAGCACTTCAACCCAAGATTAAAATATTTTTTGGCTCGACCCAGGCCAAACCCCATAAAAATCTATTTTTCTGACCCTGTCCATCCCATGGCTCCATCCTTGACTGCAACCATGGATATTAGAATGAGAAGTTATAGCATGAGACCCATGGGAATATCTTGCTAGAAACTTTCACGGACCTTTCATGGGACGGGGCTGAGCCAAAGTCAAGTGCAACTAAATGGGACTGTGATCAATACAATTCTAATCAAAACAGAACGCTAGTTTTTACACAATGATTTTGCAGAAACCCTGCAATCACATCGAATCACTGCAGTTCATTCATCACAAATGCATTAGTATATAAATGATAGAAGAATTTAAAATAAGTACTACAACGGCGTGATAGGGGATATGTAACAGTCTTTTAAAAATTATAAAACTTAGCTCAATAGTGGAAAATCCGCTTAACTTGTGGAACCAAGTAGTCACTAGCCGGGTTTCGATCTGGTACAGATTAATATGGGCCCTACTAATTTTGCCCATTCTTGCTATATATATATATATATATATATATATTAGTGCAACATTTTAGAGTTGAAGATTGACAACAATACTTACTTAAGGCATAGCACTATGTCTACAGGTCGACCCTTGAACTCTTCTTCCTCATCAGGAGACTTTTTCTGGTGCTTTTTTATTTTATCACTATTTGTAATTGTGATTGTATAAATGTGCTCACATGTAGTAACATAATAACAACCAGCAATGTAGAAGCCTGTAAAGATAGGTTTTGCCAAAGGGGACCTACTTGGAAATACCGTTGGCTGGAAATAAAATTGATGTAACATGACCGATTGAATACCTAGTTTCCTCACGAGGATCCAAGGCATACAAAGTCCACCTACTACACAACCCGCAAACACTATTAATTTAGCTACTACTACACATTATTAAACATAAGAATGTAAAATATAAATATTTATCAGTAGCTTTTGTAGAGCTAAAAACCCAGCTCAAAAAAGATAAATTGAAAAGTATTTATCATATTAATTTAAAACAATAAGCTGCGACATTTAAATCATAAACTAAGCTAAAAAATAATTAAATGCTATTAAACTACAATTTAGGACCCCAACTGTTACAAGAAGGTCAGAAATGGCTTCAATTAAGTTCAGCACTAAAATAGTGTTCATCAATAGTGAACTATGCATTTCCAATTTTAGTGAAATGGTAATTAATCATAACCAGCTCGACATATGTCATCCATCTGCTTTTATAATATATTTGTTTACTACATGTGAGGCATTTATGAATTTATCATATTAATTTAAGACAATAAGTGCGACATTTAAATCATAAACTAAGCTAAAAAATAATTAAATGCTATTAAACTACAATTTAGGACCCCAACTGTTACAAGAAGTCAGAAATGGTTTCAATTAAGTTCAGCACTAAAATATTGTTCATCAATGTTGAACTATGCATTTCCAATTTTAGTGAAATGGTAATTAATCATGGATATATATATATATATATATATATATATATATATTTTAGTGCAACATTTTAGAGTTGAAGATTGACAACAATACTTACTTAAGGCATAGCACTATGTCTACAGGTCGACCCTTGAACTCTTCTTCCTCATCAGGAGACTTTTTCTGGTGCTTTTTTATTTTATCACTATTTGTAATTGTGATTGTATAAATGTGCTCACATGTAGTAACATAATAACAACCAGCAATGTAGAAGCCTGTAAAGATAGGTTTTGCCAAAGGGGACCTACTTGGAAATACCGTTGGCTGGAAATAAAATTGATGTAACATGACCGATTGAATACCTAGTTTCCTCACGAGGATCCAAGGCATACAAAGTCCACCTACTACACAACCCGCAAACACTATTAATTTAGCTACTACTACACATTATTAAACATAAGAATGTAAAATATAAATATTTATCAGTAGCTTTTGTAGAGCTAAAAACCCAGCTCAAAAAAGATAAATTGAAAAGTATTTATCATATTAATTTAAAACAATAAGCTGCGACATTTAAATCATAAACTAAGCTAAAAAATAATTAAATGCTATTAAACTACAATTTAGGACCCCAACTGTTACAAGAAGGTCAGAAATGGTTTCAATTAAGTTCAGCACTAAAATATTTTTCATCAATTTTGAACTATGCTTTCCAATTTTTAGTAAATGGGAATTAATCATAACCAGCTCGACATATGTCATCCATCTGCTTTTATAATATATTTGTTTACTACATGTGAGGCATTTATGAATTTATCATATTAATTTAAAACAATAAGCTGCGACATTTAAATCATAAACTAAGCTAAAAAATAATTAAATGCTATTAAACTACAATTTAGGACCCCAACTGTTACAAGAAGGTCAGAAATGGCTTCAATTAAGTTCAGCACTAAAATAGTGTTCATCAATAGTGAACTATGCATTTCCAATTTTAGTGAAATGGTAATTAATCATAACCAGCTCGACATATGTCATCCATCGGCTTTTATATTATATTTGTTTACTGCATGCGAGGCGTCTATGAAAATATTAGATCACTTAACAGCAATAAGTCGAAGTACAAATTGTAGGCTAAACACAATAGAAAATTTTGCGTTACGTATACTTTATAATATTAAAAGCAAAGACGATATAAGGAGCCTCAGACTTTGTGCACAGTCCATTTAAGTTTGTTGTTGCTCCAATGAGCTCTAAGTCTTATGATTATATGAAGCTTAGGTATGAAGAGAACCTAAAACATTTTAGGAAATCCCTCTGGTTTATTGACAACAACCAGTTAATAGTAGGAGTTGAAAGTGCAGAGTGATTGGAAATTTGCAAAAATTGCAGGGAAACAAGAAATTATACTGTTGCAATTAATCTTAGAAGCGACAGCTTTCTACAAATATAGGACAATATTGAAATTTTAGTGAAATATGAGAGCCTACTATAGTCACAATTCAGTTATATCCTTCTGTGCTAACAAATTTTAGCATTTAGCTGAAGCTCAAGTGAGCCAGAACTTTTGTGCTAACTCAAGTAAACTCAATATTGTGCTAAAGCCACTAAGCAAAAATATCCTGTAGCTCAAGCTAATATCTGAGTCTAATTGAAAACAATCACAGTGAATTAATATTTTTTTTTAAGTTTTAAAGAAGTGGCGCTGTAGGTAATCAGTAATCAAATACGATGAATTTCATTTAATAAATATTATCATTCTAATTGTTGCTGAAATAGAGTGTTCTCTCTGATTCTACATTTGTAGAAGAAATGCTAAAATTACTAGGCATTTAGTCATTTTGATCTTGATTCATCTGTGGACAATTGTCAGTGTGTCTCACTTTCTTATTGAGATGATTAAACGCTTACAAAATCCGAAAAAATGGTGACAATTTTAAGCCAATGCAACTTTAAGATTCTGATTTATTATCCCAATAAATTGTTCAAAGGATGAAATGTATTTACAGAATAAGAATAATTTGTTAATTCGAGCTGTAAGTACTTATAAACTCAAGCAGTCTTAAACAAGCTTGTGCTTGGTTTGTATGTTCAACGAGATTGAGCGCAATTGGCTTAAACTAGCTCGAAATCAAATAGTTCCAACACCGTGAACTAAATAACAGCTACCTACGCTGATTTTGGAATCCGCAAATTATGATAACTTATAATTTCATTGATAATATGTAATTAATGAAATACACGAAGTGTAAATTATTTGCGTATACCCAGTATTATTTTGTCGATAGACAAAGATGTACTTCATCCTTATCACGAAGAGGAAGAGTCCTGCAGGGTAACATTTGTCATTAATTAATGTAAATATGAATTTTAAAATCATTATGTTTGCACGGTAATGCTGCACAATATGCCTACGAATAAAAAAATTAGATTAATCCAAGACGCAATCTAAAACACTTGGCTATTATAGCTACAACTAACATACTTCGGCGTTATTATCAACAAATCTCACATCCTTGTATGAGTTATATTACTTCGCAAAAGTGCAACTAGTCTATCATTTGTTGAATAAACTAAGAGAAAGAGTGCAATTTGAATTGACATCAAGCAAACTAAAGTTTCCTTGTAGGATAGAAAAATTCTCAACCTAAAATTATTCAAAGGACACTTAAACTTTAATGTCAACAAAATATGCCATACTACAGTCTTGCTACGAGCCGAGCCGAGTCGAATCAAGCCGAGTCGAGCTTAAGCACAGTATTTAATATACAACGAGCCCAAGAGCGAGCAAATCAAGTTTATAGTTCTGCTTGTTAATTTAATTATGGAGATTTTTCTTCTTTTTTTGCAGTCAGTATGCCTGTCCTATAATCTTATTTAGTAAATGTTTATTAAATATTAGGAAGAGCTATGTAATAAATTCTTTGAGCACAATATTTGTAAAAAAATACTGAGCTAAAACGAGCTTTATTGAAAGATTTTATGCGGCGAGCCGAGCCAAGCCGAACTTACACAAAATTTAAACGAGCCGAGCTTGGAAATTTCGGCTCATTGACAAGTCTGCCGTACTATGTTAGAAAAAATGAATCAATAGATAGGAATTATATGAACTATTTATATTGTGCAGATTAATAATTGTGGTTCTGAACTTCAATTAGCATCTAAGGTTGGCATTTTGAATGTGAGCTAAAACTAGTTTTATAGTCAAATATCATTCTTTTTATTTTCTTTATTTTGTTGAACACATCACAAAATATTACCAAAATTGCCAGAAGAGGACTTCATTGTTTTGAAATCCTTTTCAACAAGATATTGTTAAAGCACATTTCATTTCCGCTTTCATAACAAAAATATAATGTTATTTGCGTCAAATAATTAGACGGACAGCAACTTGAACTATTCATTGGCAAAAATACAATTATACTTCAAACTAAATATATTATAAATACTACTAAATTTTGTGTGTCTTTGTTTTGATGTGTTCACTGTAAAAATCGGTAAATGTGTTTAGTATGTTTGTTTCTCCTCATTGCGTTTTCGGTGTAAAAGTGAAATTTTTAATTTTTAATTATGTTTTGTAATGGTTTTCTTCTCTAATCTCATTCTCTATATATTAGAGGCTGCTGGAGGACAACTATAATAGGAAATACTGCTGCAAGTAAATTAATGTAATCGCCGATTTACTTTTAAGTAATTGATAAGAAAAGATTTTGATTCTCGGCCCTATTTATATGCTTAAATAATATTGAAGCTGCATGGAATTATCAGGCCCGTGGCTTGCATTTGAAATTTAAGGGGACCATGGCCTCAAAAAGTTCAATAAATTAATCATTGTTTTACTCATATGAAATAGTTTCACACTTTTTCTTTGAATTTTTAAATAGAACGGTATTAGTATTTTATATATTTCAACTAAAATATATTCACTCTAACTTAGAGAATATTAGAATTAATACCATGGAGTTTTGTATCCAGAATACCAAGAGGAAGGGACCCAGTGGATCAAACAGGGAGGGCCATGGCCCAATGGTCCTCCCCTATCCATGACCCTGGGAATTATACTTGTATAGCGGAGACAATAAATTATACTTTCGTCTGAACTCACTGACATGATCATGCTTACGTGCAAAACAATGTTTTTAATAACCAATTAAAAGGTTTTGGATAATATATAGCGACATCTTGTAATAAAATTTACAAATAAAGATGAATAATGTAATTGGGATAAACAAAATGCAAGCAATTATTTAATGTGATAATCTGGTCCTAAATTTCTGAAGTGGTATAAGTATCTAACGCCAGAAGCCATTTTTTGAATCTTTTTTTTGGGAGAAATTTATCAAATTTTAAGTCTTTGTTAATATCAGCACCTAAAAAGGTAACATGATCACTTTGTTTTATTGAAACACTGTTAACAATTAATTCGATCTGTTTGTTATTTTTTCTACAAGATTGGGGGGATATAATGAATTGCGTCATTTTTAATTGATTGGTGGTGAAAGATTTTCAAATCTCTTTAGCTCTAAATGCCTCATTATCAGGATTTATGATCGGCAGCAAATTGATATATTTCTCTATGATTTACATGCTTAGCAATGTCATTTCCAGATATTGCAAATAACATGCACTGTGTCTTCAGTACACTGATAATTAATCGTTAAACAACTTTGATAACTTAAAATGGTTTTACATACAAGGAATATATTTCAAATCAAAGTAAATCCTAGTTGTAAGAATCAGACATACAGTCAGGACAAATGGCAATGTTGTACTGCTCATAAATATACTCATGCATTCACCAATGACACACCATAAATAAAGTGATTTGCAATCCAGTGGTAGTATTTTTCTACTTGACTGTATATCGGTAGATTGAAATTGACATATCTGTGCATGTAGCAATGCAACAGATATCCATCTCGTCTCGTATTTTTAGTTGGAAATTTTGAAAAAGTTATCAAAATATAATTGTGCGTTCTTGTCTCTTATACTTTCAACAAGTGGAAGAGAAAAATTTGCTGCTTTCTCCATTTCTGCAAAAGCATCACACTGGTTTTCCCTTGATATATTTCAAAGTCACACATACAACCATTGACAGTTGCAAGTGCCCACATCTTATAGCCCCATTTCTCTTGTTTGCTCGTTAAATATTACTTTATTGATGATTTCGCTTTTAAGGTGATGATCATTTCATCCAGACCATATATTTTTTCATCTAGTTTGAGGAACAGATAATTCGTCCTCAGAGAATTTAATGAAGACGGACTTTGAAGGCCGCATCTGTTTCTGATGCCTCACTGTAAAAGTACAGATACTGGCGAATTTTCAGGAACTCATTTCTGCTGAATCCACTATCAGCGACTGGAGGCAGTCTCATTGATTTGTCTGATGACCAATACATACTCATATGTCGCCTATATATATATATATATATATATATACTAGGGTATATTAGGGTAGGTCGTGTAAAACATTTTTGATTTTCAATTTGCCTCGTGTGGTTTTGGTTAACTAGGGTATAAAAATTATGCAAGGAAAATTTCAACGAAATAGATCCAATATTGACGAGCAAAAATGACTGACATTTTTTAGTAAATCCAAAAATACCAAATTTTAAAAATTCGTGTTTGACTAAAAAACTATTGTAAATGTAAAATAATTAGGAATGTAGGTTTTAAGATTATTCAGATCATGCAAAGCAACTATTTTCTTTTGACAACTTTCTTAATGTTATCATACGTATCTCACTCAGTCGAAGAACCACCAAAATATTGAATTTGAATATTTTTACAAAAACTAATAGCTCTTTCAATGGATTGCAGTAGCCGTTCACAATCCTAAACCAATAAAAATCAGTTGCAAATGGTTTATAAATAAAGGAAAATAAACGTAATGTCTTAATAAATGAACAATGAATGACAATATATTTAATTTGAATGACTCTTCAGGCAACAATAGATACACATAATACCTATTTCTCAATGTTATGCCATTTTTTTACTGTTTATAAACTGAAAAGGCACAGAGGATAATGAAATAAAAAAACTTGGAATAGCCTTGATAAATCGTGTTCTTTTGGTTTCTACGAACGCAAATAAAATCACTTATCAAATGTATTGTGGTGAATATCACCTACATCTACAGTATAGTCAGCTTTATACAAGATACACACACTATTGAACGTACGACATGCTTCATTTTCATGTTGTCCTCATACAAGGCCACTGCGCATGAAAGGGTTATATTCTATCCACAGAGACTCCAAATTAAATCGTTTTTCTATCATACTAGATTCCAATGATAAATGTACGTAAATTAATACACCGCCACGGCGGTTCTTCTGAATACAGTTTGCTTTCCTACAGTAACAAATTTGAAGATCAGTTACTTTATCTATCTGAAAAAATATTTTTGTTACTAAGCAAATGCCAATGTTGTACTGTTGTAAATCAAAACGTAGTGTCTCAGACAGTTTTCTGAACTTTGTTGAATTGTTGTTTTTCTTCTTTTTCATTGATCTAGCATTTACCGAAAGAACAGTTGGAAGGAAATCGTTTGTATTGGATAGTCAACTGCTATGCGGAATCCCGTCCCCGTCTGTTCTTCGAATATATATATATATATATATATATCAGAGGCGTAG
>CABFPE010000019.1:223191-252935 GCA_900660155.1 Hofstenia miamia | reverse complement strand
TATATATATATATATATATATATATATATATATATCGTTTTAGTTCTTGTAAATGACAACAAATTGCAATGTAAAAAGGAATAGCGGGAAGATTGCAGTTAGTATGGTAGCTAGCAGTGTAAGCAAAGGACTTTCTAAACGTTGTAGTATTATTTCATTTCGCGTTTTTTGACTTGATAATTCAACTATTGAATGGAGTGGATGATTTTCATCTTTTTGAATTTCATCAAGTGTAACTTGAAATTTTCATACAAAGGTATCAGTTATCTGATTTGTAAACCAATTTTTCCTAATTTTCGTAATTTTCTCTATTAAATTTCGTGGTCTTCTCAATTGTTGCCTCTGATTTTGTGTTATTGCAAAAACCCATACTTCTGCAGCATATAAGTAGTGTGGACAAATATGTTGATTGAAAAAATGTGTTTTGTTATCGTTGTTCAGATATGTTAAGAGAAATGAAACAAATTCTATTTGAAAACTAACTTCTCTAAGCACATGCTGTACAAGAAATTCCCACCTTAGATTTTTATCAATGGACACACCGAGATATTTATATTGTTCACCTATTCGTATTTTTTCACCTTTCTCAATTTCCAGACCATGCTTAATAACTTCATTAAGACAATTTAGTTATGTCTGGCTGAGTGATTACGAGTTCAAATTCTTGGCCATATTTGGGCATATTTTTTCGAATTATGTCCAGGCATTCATTCGAAATTGGGTTTGTTTCATCCGCAAATAAATTCCCGTTCAATGGAACACTTTGTGGCACACCCATATAGTGTATATATATATATAGAGAGAGAGAGAGAGAGAGAGAAAGAGAGAAAGAGAGATGGGAAAATGACAGACTGTGATAGATTGGCACGAACGAGGCTTTGACGAGATATATTACAGAGGGAAAGCTTAGCACTACTACTGTTTGTATCTAGTTTGATCGCAAGGCTAAAGGAGTCGGGTATATGGAATAAGTTGAAGAAGAATGATAGAGCAGTGAATCACCTAGGGTACATTGAAAACCCCATAAAGAATGAGCATAAGTTCAGACATTACAAGGTAATGCGAATGCTTAGAACCAGGTATGAGCATAACCACAGGACATCATAGAAAATGGAAGGGTTGAGATACTAACAAACAATCACTGCATAAGTGCAACTAAATCATATTGGAAATATGTTTCAAAAAATAAAACGTATCAGATATAAATTTTGATATTCTCGTTATATTATTAAGTATTAACAAGAGATTTGCAACATATGGAATATGCATGAATTTGCATTATTTAAAATAGTTCTGAATAAAGCAATAGACAAAATTTGTCAAATAATTTTGCAATTTTTATATTATCATTTTTTCAGTCGATTTAGTGCTAAGAATTTTAATCAATGTTTTTGTTTTCAGGATATTTATACTCTTTATATTGTGTTATCAAGCGACGATAGTTTTGCTGCACCTATACATTTGACCGCAACTATAAAGTGCATGTAAGTACTAGAATTTTAGCATAAATACTTTGTGAAACTATTTTAGAATTGGTGAAAAGTTTGACTATAAATTTTTCTAATGACAACATTTAGTAAACCATTTATTTGAGTAATATTCTAGACACAGTATTGAAATCGGACCGGTAGTTGGCTTTCAACAGCTAATACGGCGGCCGATTTTCGGCAGGTTTTGCCTGGTAAATTTTATTTGAATTGTATAATCTATGCAAGTATATTTTTAATACTTCTTCTGAACTGACATTTGCGTTTGAGTGTGTTTGCAACCCAAAATCTTTGAAATGTATTTTGAGTGTCGCCTCAAATATTAGAAAAATACAAGTGTTCAAGTTTCTTAAATGTTAAAATGTAAATAGGGAGAATTGAATTTTCATTATTAGAAACAAATTCTGTTAATATTATTAGTTATTTTCATTAATAATCAATTAAAACCAAAATAACTCAAGTTAATATAGCTCCTGAAACCTTTAGATTTTCATGATATTCCCTGCTTATCAGATAAATCAAAAAATATTTTTATAATTTATTTTGGCAGGCAATTTTATAGAAACTTAGGTAAAGTTGCATTACATAACCTGAAAAACTAGAGCAAGAGAAAGTAAAACATTTGGGACCCAAGGAACAATATTGCGCAAGGAGCTAGATGCAGATGAGGATGCACAAGGGTGTGGGAAGGCAAATGAGGAATGAGAGAAAAGACAGAAGTAAGAACGTCATGAGAGTAGATGAGAAAGACAAATTTTAATATCGAATTTATGTGAAAGTGTCAAGTGAAAGCATTGGAGAAAACAAGCAACATTTTGATGCTTAGATTGTCCAAGTACGCAAAAATCAATTGCTCAGAAGAATTTCATACAGAGAAAAAACTTAGTACAAGCATTGGTGACAAGATAGACGATGCCAGTGAAGATTGCAAATAATTAAGAATAATTGAGAAAGATATTGCATATTTTGAAAATATGGAAGAATGATCAAGAAAATAGCAAGGAATATATTCCAGAAGGTAGCATTTAGTGCCCAGAACAGCAGAAAGGAAAAATATACGTATGAGTTGCCAATGCTAAGATACTCATCAGGAATAACTAAGACCGAAAAAATGAGGACAGCAATGATATAAAGGAGATAACTGCTGAGATTCTACGAATGATGTATTGATGTGCAGATGGTAAAGGAAAAACGCAAGCCATATGATATAGGGATGAATACCATTAAGGCATAGACAGAAGACAGTGTCTGGACAATGCTTGGGAATGATGATAGAGAAGAAAGTAACGAGTGATGAAAGTTTAAAATGTCTAAGCATAATGCATTATCTGCAAAGGCTTTACAACCAGCATGTGTTAAAGAAAAAATATGTGACCATAAAGCCACAGGTACCCATCCAGTATTAGGCTGGGATTTCAATATACAGAAAAGCAAAGCTATTGATAGGTAGATGAAATTGTGGGGAAGCTGATGTACATCAAAGTGATAGGCAAGTATATTGGTCACCGTGTTTGAGTGAGTCAGTAGATTACCAGATTCTACTAATATTCAGTTGAACAATTAATATTTACTTATGAAATTAGAATGTACAAATCATATGCTATTTGTTATACCAATGCATATACAAATTCTTCCAAATTGAACTTCATAATTCTGCCTCCCTCGAAATACACAAAATGTAATCTTAAAATCTGTTTGATAATGAAATACACTCGAATCACCAGCTTTTGTAGCTGATAGTAAAAAATACATAGTCTCATGCGTTAACTTTTATTGGGTCATCGAGTCGGGTTCCCGGGTCAGTGGGTCACAGAGTCTAAAAATTTGACCAGTGGTCACTCTGATGTACATAACATTGCCATTGTCTATGAACACGAAACGTTTAAACATAAGATTGTGAAAAGAAAAAGTGCAAGTTGTCTCAGTAGGGGTGCTGCCATTATCAGTGCTTCTGTTTCTCTCTTAGTCCTGGTTTCTTTAACCACTTGTTGTTTTCTTCTCTGCCACATTTTTCTGTGTTCCTACAGTATTCTCCATGCATCACCTTTTGCCTATACCTTGTTTGTCTCTCTGATTCCATCCTACTCTGGTATGCTGTATTTCCTTCACTCTCAGTTCTTATCTCCCTTAGCTCCTTAGTGACCCTCTAGGTTCTCTTCTACGTATTCCTTTAGCCCTAGTGCTTCTGCTTCTACAGTTTCCTCTACACTTAGCAGTCCTTTCCCTTCTTTATGCCTTGCCATGTACAGCCTATCTACATCTCTATTTAGGCTGATGCTCTCTCTCTGCTGCTAATATCTTCCTTGTCTCCCTGTCTAACTCCCTCAGTTCATTCTTATTCCACCTAACTATTCCTGCTGAATATTTCAACACTGTTATCGCCCATGTATTAATTGCTTTTATACTATTCTGCACATTTAATGCTGACTTCTGTAGTACCTTCCTTACTCTCCTCGTCTTCATTTCTTCACGATCTGTTCTGTCCCTCTCCATCACTCCTAAGTACTTGTACCCCTCTTTGACTTCTTCAATCTTATACCCACTGCTCGTCCTCAAACCATCTCCATCTATACATTTGCCTCTAGTCATTTTCACTGTCGCACATTTCCCTAATACAAATTCCAACACAGAATCTCTGGTTGCCTTTTCCAATGTCTCCACTTGCGTCTGCAACATCTTCCTTCAACTAGCATACATCCTCACGTCGTTCATGTACCATAGGTGACTCACCGCTCTATCATTACTCTCCAACTTATTCCTTCTTTAACTTTTCTGTTATAGGGATTAAGCTAACTACAAACAGTAGTGGAGCTAAGCTGTCTCCCTGGAATATGCCCAATCGAAACCTCAACTCATGCCCATCTATCTCAGTCTGCTACCTTCCCATCTCCCCCTCTAGAAACTCAACCTATTTTTGTGAAACTCCATTGGCCTCTAGCATCCTCAATACCCACCTATGTGATATGCTGTCATATGCCTTTCTGTAGTCTATTCATGCCATTTCTAAGTTTGTCTTTGTTCTTCTACAATTCTCCACTACTGCCTGGTCTATCAACAACTGATCTTTGCATCCTCTTGTCTTTATCCTACATCCCTTCTTCTCTTCTGGTATCAACCTGTTCTTGTTATAAGTAACACGCCAGCCTACTTGAAATCACAGAAGTTAGCAATTTCCAAATTTTTGGCAGACATGTTATTGCCCTGAAGTTCCTTGCCTCACTACCTTTCTTTGATTCCTTCTGTATTCAGAATTGTCCTTCCCACAACCATTCACTCTGGGCACCCACTCACCACACACTCCTTCAATGCTACTGTTAGTCTCTCATGAACGCTATTGAACTTCTTCAGGCAATACCCATGTATCTCATCTCTGCCTGGTGCCTTCTTCTTTAGAGCTTCCTTCCGTTTTGAAGTTGTGATTACTTCTTCTTCTTTTTATTATTATTAATAATGCTTAGCTGTTGACTGTGCATGACCTGTCTGCTTATAATTAACACGTTTTAAGTCTCTATTCATTGATATACTATATAAAAATGTCAGTATTCCAGACTTTTCATTATGAGTTTGCATTAATGTTTATTCTATTGGCCATTATTTGTGTATAGAGCTCCCATATATACTTTCAATAAAAAAATTTGAGGAATGGCATAGCATCAAATTTTGTATCAAAAACTTCAAATATCATGATAAACATCTCTATGCTAATAAAGTTCAATATTTACAAGCCCTAGTTGGTTAATTTGAATCAGGCGCTAAATAAAACTAAGAATATCAAAATTGAGCATTGTATACACATCTATGAATTTTCCCTTCTATTTAGCTCCCATATATATATATATATAAATTAAAGAACACCTAAGAGGCCACCTAACATCAGAAATTTACTTACATCATCACCAAGCAACAAAAGATCATTTTAAAATATTAACAAAGAACAAACATACCAAGATCACTGAAGCATTATTAATAAAACAACAACGTAAAAAACTTTTAAATAGACAATTAAACCATGTTAGCATTCTTAAACTTTTCTAAACTTTCCCTCTATACTCTATATGCACTGACGAAGCTTTACGTATGTAGCGAAACATGTTTGCGGAATAAATCTTTCATAATATGCTAAGTCTTAGCAAAATATCATTTAAATATATTATATATACATATTCATAATTAAATCATCTATTCGCAAAGGGAAGTTTTTATGGATAATCTTTTGAGCATAGTAGGAAATTTACTAAGATTTGGAAAGAATAATGGAATTTGCACTAAAACACAGGAAAGGTTTCCTACTAATAAAAATAACTAATTTAATCTGAGAAAAATTAGAAATACTAAAATTTAACGAGTAAAATTTGAAAACTCAAACCACTTAATGGTTCTAGCTAAAAAACAAAACATCGTAAGATATTCCAGAAATAGATATTTATTAATTAATTATAAGGTTTTAAATTTGGAGATTTGAAGATAATTTAATTTGCGATCCTCAGGATTAATTGTATTTAATAGTTTAACTATTTATTCATGGTTCCAAGTAAGTCGGTAAACAGACAAATCGTATCCCCTTTTACTGACTGTCTTTGAACGTGCGCATATTAGGCATCAAAGAAGCCACAAGTAAGGTTTACTCAGAAAGAATTGCGGCTAATAAACTGAAAGTTGAGGAGTAAACTCTATTGTAAATGATATCAGAAAAGCAGGGACAAGAATAGAAGTATCATCAGCACTCTTAAAAATGCCCTATAAAGAATGTGAGTGAACAATAGTTTCATGGAAATATTTCAAAGTAAAGCATTAAAGCTCCAATAATTTTGATGTTTTATATTTGAAATTGAGTGTGCATTGTGATTACAGACCTACCTGAAGAATACTATATTTTTAACAAAAACCTCATATTATATGTACTGGCAATTTATAATGCCTGTTTTATTAAAAGGCATTTTAGGAATTTTATGCAAATCAAAATTTTTAAGTACACATACATGCATATCTCCCGATATTGTATTGTTCCGATGACAGTATTAGCAATTAGACGTATGCGGACTAGTTATATTTGGTCCCGGTCCCGAAAAAATAATTTTGGTCCTGCTAGTCATTAGCGTCTTTCATCACATATACATGTATAGTTAGAATTTTTTTAATTGATAACGAAAACATGCAATGCAACTAAATATAGCCAACTAAAATATTTGTCTGAAGCTTAAAACATAAAAGTAACTGGTGAAATTAATATTAAACGCATTATTTTTAAACTAAATGGAATGAATAATGAATAATGTACTAGGTTGAGAATTCTTGCTACCGTATATACATTTGATCCCGGTCCAGTCCCTCTATTTCCAATAGCCCTATTTTAGCTGAATTTTAATTTGAACAGTCACCTAGGTTTTCTAAAGCGCATTCTTTTATATAACCTGAATTCAAATCAAAGATCGTTACTGGTAACCAGGGCTAGTAAATTTTATTGTACTAATTGCCATTAATTGGTTTTTCCCTCCAGTAATTTAATAACTTGGTTAAGCGTCTTTACCAAATGGCTGCATGTTGAATTATTAACTGTTTAGTGTTACACTTTTTCTACATTAAGGCAGCTGTCAGTCATCACCATCAATCAGCGTTTTCAGACGGATGGTATTTGACAAGAACTTAATTGAATTAATTAAATCATTTTCAAACGCACACCATTTTATTTGCAATGCGGGCGTATCATATACGTCCTGAGGTAATAACTAAATCTCTTTGCCCAATATGTTAAGATCTGCGTTTTAGTATTCTAACTAAATTTTTTAGAAATAGAACTAATTAAGTGGCTGCAATATACCCGATGATTTTTTGCAATTGGTTTTAATAAATTACTGTGTTCTGAACATTTAAAGATTGACTCATTATTAATGAAATAGGTTATGTGTATGCATACAGCCACAACCTTAGTCTATGAAAGTTACTTGATATGACATTGAATAACTTACATAAATTCATAAGGTTTGGTCAGAATTTGTTAAGTAGTTATCAAATATTATAAAAGTAATTTGCTAAGATCTTGATAAAGTTTTCAATAAAATATTATTAAGCTTTCCAAGAATGCAGAAATATTTTTTTTATTAGAAGATTAATGTTCTAATAACTATTTACTTTAAATATGAAATTCGATTCAATTTAGTGAATTGAAATCAAATCGAATTTGTCAGACATAGAAATATTCTACTAAATATTTATTGTTATAGCGAGTATCCAATTAATACAGGAATAATGTATGCAAGGTTGCAGCACTAAGTTCAAAGTGCTTGAAAACTAAGAAAAATCCATAAACGTTTTTCTTTTTTATGTTTCAAAAAAAACAATTTTAAAATCTAATTCAAATTCCTATATGTAGTTTAAATTTAGAATGAGCAAAATTATTGCCACATTGTAAATTTTTTAATATAAGAATATGTTGGGTTGACTCATTGATTTAAAATTTCTGAACAATTATTTACTGATGTAGTGGAATTTCAATAGCAAAAGCTTTACGTTGGTAATTGATATTTTTTAACCAGTGCAGTGCTTTGATTACTGAGCAAAGCAAGTTGCCTGTTAATTTTAAAGCTAAATAGGTTCAATAACCTACAAAGCTATTATTTATATTTTAAAAAAGTTTTATAGACTAAATGTTTTTGTTAAATAGTTAAATCTTACAAAAATTGATAATATCTAGGCAAAAAATTACAAAATCTTGGTAAATTTTGCAAGCATTTCAATTTTCATTGATTCAGGCTACTAGAAACTAGCATGTCACAATGAAAAATGGTTAAAATCGTTTGAGGTATTTTCATAACTTTCATGTCTAGAATTCCGGCATGTGCGGACATGCAATTTTTACCATATCACCTGAGCTGATTTATGTGTACTTAAAGTGGCTCTTTATGTTATAATAATTACTGATAATATTAAGAGAGTAGGAGGAAGAAACATAGATCTTTTCATTTAAATCAAATTAGATGACATAAGCATGAATACGCAGTTCAAGAACAAAAAATCGCATATTTTTGACCAAAATTCATAAAAAATCGATAAAAATCAGGAGAAAATGTTTTGATCATCCGCGCAAAACATTTTTAACAACAAAAAATCATAACATGTGTAAAACTGACCCAACCGATCTATTGATGAAATAGGTGAAGACATTGAAAATTTAAGTGACAGAAAATATAACAAAACAAAAGAGCTAAATGCTGTCTTCCCGAGCAAAGACCGAATTAAACTTGCAAAAAGAAATTACTGCAATTACTGCAGCAAAGGCGAAGTCGCCTTATTTTCTGTTTGCCATTTTGAAACTCTTTCCGCTTTAAGAAATTTGGGTGCCTGAAGAAATATTATCATTAGTTAGAGGAACTTAGCCCAACCTTTTTAATGTCGATCTAACGGATTTTTCAAATGCGTTATATTTACCGCTAGCGCATTACCATAACCAATCAAGCAACAGTTTGTGACCGTAAGAATTTGATACCCATTTGAAGCCTGGGTCAAATGAGTACAGAGATTTTGCTTATATTGTTTGAAACCTTTCTTATTCTGAGAAAAATGAAGATAGGCCTACATAGACTTAATGCATCAAACGTGCAGGAGAGGTTAGTGAGCTGTGTATTTGTATAATTGCGCTTTAAATAAAATTTAAATGTAATAGCTTTATTACTTAAGCATTTACTATGTAAGGAACTAATCTCATAAATATTTTGCAAATGCAATTTCAGCAAGGTCTAAGCTCTTCCTTAAGATAGTCTCATTTTATCCATGTTCGATCAAAGTGGAAATATACTGTTGTCGACTGTTTGATTCCACCACACTTGCTATGAGACTAGCAAATAAAAAGATTCATGTAGTTCTACCAGACTCTACAAAATCTTTTTTTAATTGTAATTTCGAAGTATTCCAATGTTAACTCCAAAAATATTATTTGTTGATGTTTCTTGCTTTATAATTTTGTCGTTTTACAGACTATTTGAGGAATAAAAGCGCATAGTTTATATCAAATGCACATTCATGTAAATTAAGCTACAAATTCCAACATGGAAAGAACTACTCCAATAGTCCTTTACTAGAATTGTAAATTTCAGCAATATTGTTGTTAACTTGAATATCAGCATAAAAATACAAATAAACGGGGCTTTGTCGGCTACTGCCTACCATTTATTTCTGATTATACGTTTGATGAAATTTTTGTGTAAAATGGCAAAGATATTGTTTTATTTAGAAAAGTTCGCATACAATGCAAAAGATAATTCTATTTCTTGATTAATTAATGAGCATCTGCTATTAATCTTTACCTCAAAACTCTGAAGGTATGACATTTTTTTTACAATCAATTCGCAACAATATTATAGTAAAATTGTAGATATGTATTTATCTTGAGTATGAGAAATATATGAAAATTTTGCGGATTTGGAGCGAATTTGCAAATAACGTTTTTTTTCAAAAAAAAATTCACTCCTTTCTCAAATATATCAAAAACTACTTAAAACGCATTTCATTTAGTACTAGCTAGTAGATGCCCACTCTCATTAGATCAATCATATAAAATACGTTTTTTCTGCACCCAAAATTGTTTAGTACACGTCTAGAAGACGTTTAGAAGACGTTTTACATTATTTGGTGGACACTAGCATTCAGCAACGCTCAGAAATGGTGTTTTATAAGACGGATCATGGCCTATTAAGTATTTAGTAGACGTTTTATTGTTTATTAGGCATAGTATTGGTATTCATTTTCATTGTACAAATTTATGCAAAATTAAAACAAAATAAATTTAATGCAAGTGTGGATTTAATGTTTTTATGTAATCGGCATACAAATAAAATCTGTTTTCTTTATAGCTATCAAACTTTCTACAATATCACATAAAACACACTTTTGAAATCTCTAAGTAATCTTTATCACTCAAAAACCAAAACATTAATGAATGTATGTGTATGTATATATTAGGTTTACATTATGTCAAATAGTACTTCTATAAATGTTCATCTCTCATTTGTTTGTTCAATATTGTCAAAAAGGATATGAATTAATGCCACTCTCTCTATATGCCACGAATATTGACAGATTTTTTAAGTATAGCATCCCAACTAAGAAAATCTAATAGTCACAGGTATGTCAAAGTTGAAGCGGCGTAAATATCCTAAAAATATTTTAACTGTGTTGAAGATGTTATTGAAACTCAGAACAATGGGTTAGACCCGGTCATGTAATAGAAATCCATGGGCAGGAATACTTTCGAAAGAAAATTCATGAATTCAAGATAACAATTTTTAGTACTCCACAACAAGAAATTAAATGATTAAGAATGCAGTCTCAATTTCATTTTAGCTATTTACATTACCATGTCATTAACAATAAGTAAAAGTATTAATTAAAATATACACTAAGCTCTTCTAAATACTTCCACCGCCAACATATTACACAAAAAAAGATTTTGCAGAACAAGAAGCGATAAAATCACTGAAAGAAAGAAGTTTTTGCCATTCTTCCTTTGATGAAACTCCGACCTTAAAACGTGCTTTGTAATTTCATTTCTATTTAGCAATCTTGCTAAGCGTTTATTACAATATTTTAAGAAATGCAACACATTTTAAAAAAAGATGTATGCAGTTGGATGTTCATTAAAAATTCATGCGGTCCCATTTTCCAGGTTTTTATCCCATCTGTGTGATTTAAATAATAAAATACAGTAGGAATTGAAATGATACGCAACCTTGCTAAAGTACGACTTTGAAATTTTCCGATTTTAAATATTCAATCTAATAACAGAAATAAGCATGTCTAAATAACATTAATCACGGCCTCCTCAGTTAACTCTGTTCGAGACCTTTAGAGCAAAGCCGATTTTTCCAGCTGTAGCAATTGTTATTCATTTTAATGTAACCATAAGCAACGGCCTTTTTTCTCTGAGATTATGGGGCTTATCAATTCAGTAATCCCTGCATTAATTAACATGATTCCTTTACATTAAGCTATGATACATGAACTAATATTGAATTGCAATATAAAACCTTAGTACCATTTATTGAAGAAATGGTTATTTCCGCTATAAACAAAACAATTTCATATATGGACTGCCAACAATTTAGTGACTAACCAACTGGACTACATTTTGTAGTGCGTAGACTAGACTCTAAAGATTTTAGGTTAGAGCACAGGTTCCTTTATTTTCTAAACCAATAGATTAGCTTTGCTCTATTTTTCATAATTGCATTCAATACATTAAATTCAATTTTCATTGAATTAGATATTCAGTAATTGATTGCAGCAGTGAACTTTGACGAAAGAAGTTCTGAGCTGCATTTCTTTATACTGCCACTTTTTTGAAAGGCTTTTCACCACACTTTGATTTCGGAAGATGTGTCATTCTTAAGGATGTATCGAAATTATTACTAAGTTAAGATTGCATGGATCCGCACGCCCAGTGTTAGCCAAATATTACATTCCTAAGCCCACAATGATAATAGTGGAAGTATTCCGAGAACAATTTTCTATAGATAGTTAGCAGCATACTAATCAATTACAATTATTATTGAAAGGTAATGTTTGAAAAATATTAACAATATTCTACTCATTCTACACAGGCTGGTGCATGAAATTTAATGTAAAAGAAGCCTTCTTTTTCCTGTGAATAAATTGAGAACCATTTTATTTATTCTATTTTCCCGACGATCACACTTTTTTTTAATCGCCAAGGATAAAAATTACTGGCATTTTGCTCAAAGACAGGCTAAACCATATCTATATATTTAGAATACAAAGAGTTAAGTTTGACTTAAGCAAACCTTGTCATCATCTAATTCACCAAACATCCAGACCCAGACACTAATTCTTGTCTTTATGAATCCCTTGTTGAAAACTTTGAATTTTGGAGTTTTGTCTCTCGAATAATTATGATTCATGATTTATGATTATGATTTATCATCAGGACTGCAACCTGGGACCAAATATTTTGAGTCGAACTGCAACTAACATTGGACTGAAGACATAAATGAAGAAACTGGAATCACGGAATTCCGAATATAACATATTATTTTTTTAATAAACTTTGACAAAAATAGAAGTTATTCTGTAAGACCACATGAAGCAAAAGAGCCAGAAAATGTAAAGGGATTAGCATAGAATGGGACTGGGAGAAATAATTTTTCAATATTCTACTTTCTTGGTATTAACTAACGTGTTGTTATCTATCTACCTGTAAACTTTCAAAAAGGCATGAAAGTGATGCAAAAATTTTTCTTTAATCTAGCAGATTTCTTAGGCGAACCTCAAATAAATTTGCTAAATAACATTTTTATTGAAAATTGCCAAGAAATTTAATAGTTTTCTCTAAGAGTGGTAAAATATTCTTAAAAATTAATAAAAATTTTATCTTTGCAATTATATTTTTTTATTTACTAATATCTGTTCAAATAAAATGATTTGAACAACACATATTTCCACTATGTACAATAGCAATAACATTTCACAAATATAAAAATTGATAAACTTAGTTACTAAAATATATTTTAGTCAAATAATAAATTATTCTTGCAGTATATTTTATCTTCACATACTATTGAAAATGAGGTATTCAAAGATGACCATATTATAGAAAACTTAACTTGATTTTTATCTGGTCATCTAAAAATATCATATTTTCTTACCAATTGCCATTTTAAATCCGAAAATAATAGTTAGATAAAATATTAATTTCCTACAAATTTAATTATTTAAAATTAACATTTTAGGAATTTTTTTAATCGAAAAAACTTTTTTCAATAGAGCTTAGCAATCAATAAATTTTCATTAAGTAATAAAAAATTAATTTTAATTAATTTTCATTAAGAGTTTTCAATACATTTACACCTGCAATCACATGGACATGTAGTAATGTCAAATTGTTTAAAACCAACAGTCTTCATAAAGTTAACTGAGGCCCTTTTGTCTCATTTGATGTGTTACTGCAGGAGCTTATTATGCTGAGATAATTTAATTTCAGGTAGACCAAATTGAGATACTAATAAATATGGATGTTGGCAAGTGATCAATTATTAAAAATAAAGGAACATTCATTGCCATAAGGGAATCTATTCCATTAAAGGAGTTTCCTATTGTTGCAGAATGGAGGATTAACCTCAAAATTAACAAACAAACTTTTAATTATTTTAGTTATTTGATTTGATCACAAGATGAAATTGATTTAATTAGCTTTTATAATTTGACGTGATGCTATTTGCCAAACTGGTTTAAGACCAAAGCAAAAGCGCTCAGTTAAAACTTGTAGAATTAAAAAAGGTTATTTACGTATTTTGGGTTTTTCACTTAAATTCGTCAATGCATTATCTTATAATAGTCAGAAGAATATGTAGCTATGGAAATCACTATAAAATATCTTTTAGCCAATAGCTTTAAACAAAGAGCACTTTTAATATGGTAAATAGTAAAATACATAAAAATATTAATATAGTTTTTGGAGTTTAAGTAATTGATTGAAGTTAATCTTTTGAAAAATTTAGAAAACTACATATGTAAGAAGGAGCTGAAATATTAATTTAATGCTTATCTCAAATTATTATTATTTAACCAGATGTCTCTTAAACAACGTCCCAATTAAGCTCATTTTAAACATTTATGACTGTCGCAAGATAGTTTCTGACGGCTGTAAGATAATGCATTGACGAATTTAAGTACCAATCCATATGGTGCATAATTATCAAGGTGATTTAAAACGAGACAACTAGTAAGCGAAAATATGTTTATAATCTGTAGTATAAATGATTCGATTTTTATGCAATTCATTTGAATTTATTTTGCATTCTCATCAGGGCTGTTCAAAAATTGATTGAAATTTAATGGAAACATTTTTTTAAAAATCTATTAACAAAAACATCGGAATTGAAAAATTTATTATGGTCATTAATTGAAAATGAACGCACTACATACAGGTAATTCAATTATCCACAAGAGCTCCGGCTTATTCTATGCAACGCTCCCAACCTCCAGAAATTGAAAATATTAAATTTCTACTTACTTCTGAGGTTACCGCATGCTCTGCATTTTGCACAAAATCGATCAATTCCAGTTTGGTTTTTGGCATTTTTTGCTCGATATTAGTTTTCAAGATATATCAAACGTTCTCTACTGGATTAACACCAGGGGAAATTGGCGGCCTTTGCAAGATTTGGATGGAAATTTCATCAAAAAACTCACAAGTTTGCCTTGATGTGTGAGGAGTTGCACCATTCTCCTCCAAAATCCATCCGTCTGGATAGACCAAGTTAGCATGCTCCGTAGCAAGTTTTTGGACGATCTGGCAATATTTTTGACTGTTGATAGTCCCTTGTTCCAAAATTAATAGGTAAAAACTTCGATATGAGAGAGCACCACAAACCAAGATTTTGGGAGAAAAGTTCTTAAACAGCTTTCGCACTCTTTTCCCCAGCTGACTCCATAAAGTCACTTTATTCAGATAGAGCTGGACCACACATTCGTCAGATAGGAAGAAATCCTCAAGTGGATAGCTTTTCCAGCAGGAAGCGACTCCAAACATTTGCGTTGTGGTTTTTGGTAATTTCAGGGCCAATTTTTCCTAGTCTTTTTTAATAACGCCAGCAGTCTTTAGGGTTTTATACAGAAATTCAAGTGTGTCTCACTTTGACTGTTCATTGCAGTTGTGTGAGACAAAACTAACTGTTGACAAGTACTTGAGATTTAACCGTATTATGTGGGCCACCAATTGAATCTAGGAATGTTTGTCTACCATTTTTGTTCTGAGAAACTTTCGACTAAATGTCTTGATAAGGAATTATTCTTGTTTAAAAATCTATAGGTCTATAGGTAATTTATGTAATATAAAAGTTGCCAACTCTAGCATGCTGTGCTCTAATATAAATATTTCTAAGATTTTTTGGGTGAGATAACAGTTGAAGTAGTAAAGATCCGCACAAGGATGCACAAGATTCTTTAAAGATTGTTGAGTCGATTTTCTGACCTATTTCATATAACCTCAGAAACTAGATGTGATATATAAATGATACTTTGCGCTCCTATGATGCTATAAGCTTTATAACACCCAGCTTATTATCTTACTATTAGTTCAAGATTGTATGACTTTTGTGACGTTTTTCATTATAATATTACATATATTATGATAATTAGTGGTTTTCGTCTGAACATGATATTGATTTTTTCACCAGTAACAAAATAAAGAACTTATAACAAATGTAAAACAAACATTAAAAAAATAATTATGCCTTATGCTAAGATGGAAAATTCCGTTTAGTTTCAAAATTAACTTGAGTTATTTTTATTAAAATTTATATAACTCTCACCATGTTGTATAATGCCGAAGATATCAAAACTCATAATCAAAGATGCATATGTTGACCTCTGTTTGCATCTGTTTGATCAACGCTCAATGACCTTTATCAGGACGTCTGTCAACATTTTATTCACATTATCTATATTTTATTCAGTGATTCTATGGGAGCAATAATATAATTATTTAATCTATGGATACATGTATATAAAAAGTTGTACAAATTTCGTAAATACAAAACTTATAGCAATTCTGTTTTCCATATCTACACTAGTTTTAAAAGTGATGTTGATATGTTTGATGAAAATCTTTTGAAAATTCTAACTGGAAGACAAACAAATTGCGGACTCTGATGTTCTCGTCCATGTTGCGGGTAATAATACATATATTATTAGGAAAAAAAAATGCCATCAACTAAACAATCCGATTTTTAAAAAAACTTCTGAGCTTGCTGAGTACCAATTTAAAGGTAGTCTTCAACAACCTAAAATCAAAAAAAGTGTTTGAAATGCTTCTTTCACCAAATTTATAGATAGGAAAATGCCCATGTCATCTAGTGTTCATCAATCAAATGGAAGTGTTCGACGATGCTGTTTGTGGCAAAATTGCTTGGAATAACAGTGGGGTTATTTTGATTTACTGTATATATTTCTGTATATTATGGCACCTACAAATAATAAATGCGCTTTTTTAAAATTTCTTGGAAGTTTTCATTTCAATGATCAATTGTAAGAATCAGTAGACATAGTGTATGTATTAAAATAAATATTTGTATTTATTAGAACATATTTTTTATAAATAAAAGTTTGTAAAGTGTTCTGCTGATTTACATAGGTAATAGAGTCAAAGCAAATTTATTGCTCAATGTATGCAAAAAATCTACAAACTAACACGTGACAAAAGAAAAATAAAATATAAGCAAATATTTAAATACAAATTAATATTTACAATATATACTAATATAATCAATGTTTGTGTGAATGTTTGTGTAGCTGCTCAATGTTGGATTTATGTTTCGAATGCATGAAGTGTATTACCGTCCCCTAATGTATACTGCTATATTAGAAGAAATTGTCAATTTTTTTCTAAACTTTTTATAATTTTTTCTATTCGCGTTTCATAATCTAAATTATTTCACAATTTAATTGATAATAAAAAGTGAACAAAATATTGACAGAAGTTCGACAACGTGTGTTGCTTCAGACGTCCTGATAAAACTTAATAATTTTTCTGAACATTCTAAGTTGATATTTTTCTGATATTGAGAATATTTGTGCAAAGTTTCGTTTAATACCATAATCTAATCCAAAGTTAAATAGGGGAGAGCAAATGCCATATGCCTAAATTGCACAGAAAAGCCAACCCTGGATAGGGTTAAGCCAATATTTTATGAATACCCCAGGCAAAAATTAAATAATATTAAGATAAATACTAATGTGATTTTTAAATATCACGATGACTTAAGAAATCGAAGTGTTGACTATTCCAATAAAAAAATATATTTCACCATAAAACCTTTACAGTGCATAATGATATTCAATGTTCCGAAACATTGTTAATATATATTTTGAAACTAATTTAGAGTAGAGTAATTTTTCAATAAAATATAACTACAAGAGAGATTGATTAATTGTCTAATTGAAGATGATGCTAAAAAATGTGTTTGGACAAAAATGTGTCATAGAAATATTTCAAAGTAAAGCATTAAAGCTTCAGAAACTTTCATGTTTTATATTTGAAAGTTCTTGAAACTGTGACTACCTTTAAAGTGGTTTTAAGATTGATATGTTGTTGCGTGATTTATTGGAGCATTGATTCTCTTTATTGTAAATTGTTTCTCAAAAATTCTCTTTCTAAAAAGTCGTTTGCTGATCATAATATCTCAATAAACTAGACTGATAGTGAAGTTATAAATCAAATTGTAAACTTAAATATCAATATTGTGATGGGGAACTTGTGGACATAGTGGTTATTTTTTGTAAGCGAATCAGCACGAAGTGTTACAATAATGATGGCATCTTTATTTCTCGAGGTTTTTAATAAAATTTTTTAACACTTAATTATTATTTAGATAAAAACCTGAAAGTTTTAGTGCTTAAATATAACAACTTTTGAAATTATGTTTATATATCTAATTATTTTTTGCAGGGCGTTTAAAAATAATGTAACACTTTTACATTAATTTTAATAAATAAATTTTTTATTTTAGATTAAAATTAATAGTGTTTTTGATAACAGATAGAGTACATTAGGGAAGTTTTTCCTGAACTAATGAAGTCATAATTCCTACTTCGAAGTGAAATTCACTTATTTTGCCTTTAGCACTGATCTCTGCACTGGAAGAAATGTTTAATGTGTCCTCAATTTCGATTCATGCAGGCATTTAGCCTGACAGCAAAGTTTTCTGTACTTGATAAGAATACAGATTCAAATCCATTCGCAAGATTCTATGGATAGAGTTTCTTGTTAGTGCAAGCTTCTGAGAACGTTTGCGTATTGACTTTTTGGGACTTTGAACCACAGAGTTTCTGACTGCGTTGACATCGCTTGCTGACCTGCCAGTTCTTTGTCTCTCGGATCTTGTTTCATTCAGATTGTGGGCAGTCCTATGTTTTCTAAATTTTTCTACTTGGTATTGAATCATACGGCGACTTGGTTTCGCTCTTGTTTCAAAATGAACTGCAAACCGTCTTTGAGTCTTCACATAGGACATAGGACATAGGACATTGGTTTCAGTGTACTACTCCACAATTTTTGTCCTTTGCTCATTTGTGTACACCATCTTGGCCAAAATATTAAAATGCTGGTGTCAAATAAATCTCCTATTCTTAGCTAGTCACACGTGAAAAGATGAAAGTGTTAGAGTAAAGAATAAAAAGCACAGACCAAAACAAAAGTTTTACATTTTTTGGGACAACCTGTATGAACCTAAAACTGCCTAGGAATTTTATAATTTTCTTATCATTTGTTCAAAAAAATTTTGAGCTTATAGCTAAAGAATTCTAAAATCTGAAAGCTCATTTTCAATGAATAATAGTTGTCTTTTTAAGTACTTCAGCCCCTGCAATACACTTTATTACAAATTTTCAACATTACCTTCGAGCAAGTTCATCAATAGATGTAACCATATCTCAGGATTTCATAACAGGCTTGGAGAAAATTGCTTGAAAATGCAGAAAACGATTTGCGATTTATAAAGGCAGAGTAGGGTTGAAATATATCTTAGAATTTTTAAATCCGAAGGGTTTCGTCAATAAAATATTTTTATAGATATTATAATTGTGCAGACACACAGTGTATCATTTAAGAACCAAGGAATAACAATAATTAACCTAATGGGGCAATTTGATGCGATTTATTATTGGGTAAAAATGATCCCTGGGAATTCATAGTGATGTGACAGAAGCATCTCGTGATGACAAAAATCTGAGTTTTAGTATTATTATCTTTTATCTGTAAAGCCGCCCCTGATTAGTCTTAAAGACAACATTTTTCTCACACTTCAATTTAAGGAATATATTCGGCATAGTCAATAATGGATATCTTTAGGAAGAAATTGCATGTAGATGTAAGGCAGCATCAATAATAGCTACTTGTGAAAAGGGAAGTAAAAGGAGATGTTCCATCAGTCGATTCTTTCTTATAATATGATATAGAATTCAGATTCAAATACTGATTCTGATTCATTAGCATAGTTTCTAAAAAGATTACTCTAACATTGTTGAAAACAGCCGAAAAATGTGTAGAGGAAGTAATGATATTTTTATAAATTGTGCTAAAATTACTTTCAGCCGTCAAATCAAATTTTCTTCAAATAACTGTAGATAGCTATTTGTTTACCCGAGATATTGTGAATTTGAATGCCTAAGTAAACATTTGGAATATGTTTTCCAAAAAGACCCATTGATTCTTCACTAATAAAAATTTATGGATGAAAACAGTTTAAAAATCGCAAATGAAATCAATATAAAACAGTTATATTTTTTAACTAGGGCTTTCTTTTATATTTGCTAGTTGCCAAGAAAGTCTTTTAAAAGTCTTGTATAACGCCTGAATTGACAAATGTTTAGTATTTGATAGCTCTTTACTAAAATATGTTTGGATTTTAATTTCATAAAGCAGAAATTCATTTACCCTATTCAGTATTGAATACCTCGGTTTTATTTCAATATCAACCTTTAGCTATTCATGGTCGCATTCCTGGAATTCTTTTAATTAATGAATGTTAATATA
This sequence comes from Hofstenia miamia, assembly GCA_900660155.1. Lineage (NCBI taxonomy): Eukaryota > Metazoa > Xenacoelomorpha > Acoela > Hofsteniidae > Hofstenia > Hofstenia miamia. The sequence continues at coordinate 232,907 of CABFPE010000019.1, read as the reverse complement.
ATAAGCTCATTATTGATGTTTAATTACTCATAGACTTATAATTTCCTGAACAAGCACAACCAATTTTCTGTTAATAAAGACGCGCATTAGGAGTCCTTAGCTTCTAAGAAATCGTTTCATTAATATCCCGAATCAAGGACTTTGTGTCTGTCAAGATTTCTATTGAAAAATAGTACACCATTTAAACACATTCAAGATTGAGATTTGGTAATATTTTATATATTCAAAAAATATTAAAGTTATATTGACATATTAATATAAATAATATAGAAACTGATAAATTTACGTAGTCAGATAGCTTAAATGTTATTGGTTGAAATTAGAGTGCACGCATTTCGCGAAAACGAGGTCAGCTATCATTTTAAAATTCTTATCAGATTAAATAGGTTTTCGGGCATTGTTTCTAAATGATTGTTATAAAAAGAAATATATAACAATTTACTATTATAAAGGAAATGAACATTAAATGTCATTAGGAATCATTTTAATAAGTGAATTTGCAATGAATAACTAAAACTTGATTAAACCAGTGACTTTAAAGGAAACTCAAATAATTGAAATTATTGTTCAAATTGCTTTAGGCTACGGTGAAATCATACATCTAAGCATCGAGATAATTAGCGATGTGACGGGATCTTCGAACTGCTTAGTACCAATCACTACTCATCACATAGTCCAACCGTGGCCTTACGTTAATCAGAAGATTTTATAGTTAGAAGCACATAACGCTAATAATAATAATAAGATTCAAAAGCAATTTATTACTATTAGAAACTAGTGCAAAAACCTATAATCTACAATAAGCTATTTACAAATATAATAAGTATATAAAATATTAAAATGTGTGTGTGTTTTTGCATTTTATACAAAATTTTCAAATGAATGTAGTGTATTATTGTCGCTAAGTAGGCATTGTCTATTAAAGAGGAAGGTTCGCAATTTTTTTCTGAATTTCTTGAAATTTTTTTCAAATTTAATTTCTCTATTTAAATTAATCCATAATTTAGTTGCTGTGTGGTGAAAACTATTAGAATGTTTATCCAAACACAAAAACATTTGAGAACGTTAATTAAATTTAATATACTGTTTTAAAAACGAAAATTGAATTTAAATAATATTGATAACATATGCATTTGAATTTGGTAATAAGAAGATAATATTTTGTATTTTAATCGGTAATCGGAGGCGTTGTCATGTTTTTGTGCGAAATAGAGTATTTTAAGGGACCAATTGAAAGTTTTAGACTGGAGGATGCGATGTTTTGAATAATATTTGTAAAGAGGAATGAGCAATATTGAAAGTTGAAAGGCAGAGTGCATTTATTAATTGTTTGTGGTACGTATTTGAAATATTTCTGAGATGATAAAGATACCTAACTCCAGAAGCCATTTTTTTAAAATTTAGCCATGAAGAATTGTTCGAAATTTAAATCATTGTCAATTTCAACACCAAAATAGTCAATACATTCGCTTTGCTTTATTTTTACATGATTTAATTTAAGTCCTATGTTTTTTGTGAGATTTCTGCTTGTCTTAGGGGAGAATATTATAAATTGTGTTTTTTCAATATTTACTTTCAATTGATTATTTGGGAAATATTTTGTTAAATTTTCAATGTCATATTGGAGATTTTTAGTTGCATTAAAGGCATTTATATTAGTACTTATAAGACAGGTATCATCTTTATATTGATATATTTTACTGTTTCTACCTGTTGAGTTACATCATTAACGTAGATTGCCAATAGAATAGGTTCGAGAACTGTGCCCTGTGGAACCCCATGGTCCGTTATAATATATTTTGAGTTTTTGCCATTGAGTATAACTCGTTGCTATCTATTTTTAAAGAAAGTCATTAATAAGTTAACAGATGTGTTATCAAAGTTATAATATATTAATTGTCTTTCAATATGTCCAAATTCATTGGGTTAAAAGCTTTGCTCAAATCAAGGAGTGTAACACAACTGCATTCAAATTGCATCTTGAGTGCTATAAACATTGCAAAAACCAAATTGTTTTTTCGAAAGAATATCTTCAGATATTAAGTATGCATTTATTTGATTATTTAATAATTTTTCAAATAGTTTACTAAAAGGATGGCTAATGCAAAAGGGCCTATAATTTTATGCATTTAAAGGGTCGCTTTTTGATATATAGGGCTTATGTTTGATTTCTTAAGTATATCCGAGAATTCATTATCAATAATGCATTGGTTAATTGCGAATAGTAGATGTTCATAAAAAATATGAAAATGACGTTTAATAATAAAGATTGGAAGATTATAGGATTCCGTTGATTTATTTGTGTCTAAAGTTTATATTATGGTTTCTACTTCATTTGCATTTACGTGTCTAAAAGAAAAGTATGTTTTTCCTGGGAATTTATTAATATTTGTCTTTCTCTTATATTGGGGAAAATTGAAATTGCCAAGTTCTCTCAATGTTGTATTTAGGTGGTCTATTATTTTTTTCTGTTGTAGTTTGATAATCAATACTTAATTCATTAATATCAGTTGAAATTCCTTTAATTTTTCACAAAATTTTATGAATATATCGTCATTTTTCGTTTGTATTATTTAGTTAATTGAAGAACCTTTTCTGTTTCTGGCAAATTTTTTATTTCTTAATTGTTTACTAATCCACTTTGATTTTTCGTAATGAGTCCAATTAGTTGGTGTTGGTTCTGTTTGAGCGAAATCAAACAATTTTCTTTTAATACTTACTAGTTCATGTATGTCAATATCATCGGCATTTCATAAAGCAAACTTGCGCGCTTTTAATTTTACTTTACAGTACTTAATTGGTGGCGCTTTATTAACTGCATTGCAAATTTCTTTTGAAATATTATTAATCATTCAAGATCCAGATTTTAATATGCACACATAGTTCAACGATATGTTTTTTAAAAGTGTTTCCATTATTTCCTGAATAATTTAGATAATCTCTTGCATAAATTATTTTAAATTTATTGGCTTTGGTAGTATACATGTATTACTTATATATGTGCACCGAATGATTCAAATATTAAGGATTCAAAAACTAAGACTGTCAGTATTTACACAATGAAAATCGTATGTTGCACAAAATTGTTTTAACGATTTTAAAATAATTTATATTAAAGTCACCAAATATATTTATAGAATAGTAGAATAGGATCAGTGTTATGTTGTAACCAAGTTTCGGTAATTAATAATATTGCATTTTGTCCTATATCTTATGTTTTAAATTTAGAAAATCATTTCTTTTTGAATTGAGACTTCTAGCATTGCGATATACAAATTTATAGTTATTGCAGTAATTTTTTAGTTTTATTTCTATTTGCGATTCTTCTAGAATTGATCCAGGGTTGAGTTTAATATCTCCCGAAAGAAGTAATCTTATGAAATAAAAATAGTTATTTAGGTGATTAAGAAGAATGATACTGAATTTACCTTTATATGCATAATATGTTAAATGGGGATGTTTTGAAGCATGTGGATGTGGATATATATAATAGAGAGGTACATTTTGTGACATTACATAGATAACTAAATAATATATAATAAAATTTACCCTTTTTCTGTAGATTTTCATGATAATTCAGATGAAGGAGACTTCGGAAGAAAAGTTCGAATATTTGGAGAATTGGCAGCTTTTAGATAGGTGACATTCGGAATTCAAAGTGAAGAGTGAGAAATTAGGCGAGGCTGGAAGAATCCTGATAAGACAAAAGTGATTTGAGCAATTCCTTGACGAGATAAGTGGTTGGAGTTGATACTTCGTGGTGAATTCAGAAAGCTTTTGAAGACTGGAATAACATTGAATTTATTAGTAGAGAGACGTGATAAGGCTTCATTAAATCTAGTGATGACATTATTCTTCTGTAGAGCAGAATGTTTACAGACTGGAGTAATTTCTAGGAAATAGATGAACCGAGGAGTGAATTTTCGATGGATTAAAGATACAAGATGATTGATGTTTTCTGTTGAAATTGATGTCGGTAGATTTGAGTGCATCATGAGGACTGTATTTATGAAGACGGAGTTGATGTGCGTCGTAGGATGATTCTGGATCTTAGACAGTTGATGAGAGTTGTTACCAGGATATGAGTGAATTGTTGTTGTCGTTTGATTTGAAAAAAGATTGTGAGAACGGACATATACTTCAAGATACTGCTTCCAATGATGAGAGAGGTAGTTCCGGGCTTGATAGATTTCACAGATGAACGATGCTTGAGATGATTGTGTTGTTGACGGACATTTTGAGGTTGAGGCGAGCGATTTTCTGGATGATATCGTCTGAAAGATTCATATCGATGAAGAGAAGATGAAGGTGATGAGGAGTTTTTTACATTAAGAGGAGTGTATGATGGAGTTTCTTCTGAAAATGGTGAATGAGTAGGACTAGTGGCAGAGGCTGATGTAGAACTGAGAGAGTTTTTGAAAAGGAGCAGGAGAGCATCAGCGGCGTTTTCTTTATTAAGACAAGAAGAGAGTTGATGAAGTGGCGTTTTCTTTTTATTTTTTATAAACGCATTTGCCACATCCAAGGACGTAGCACCAGCAAAAACGTTAGAGATAATAATAAGAGTCAAAGCAAATTTATTGCTGTAAATAAATAACAGTAAAAAACTACAAACTACAAATACATGTATTTACAAAATAATAATAAAATATATATAGAATAAATGTTCTGACTGTGCCTGAAAACAATTGCACTTTTTAATTTTTTTCCAAATTTTTTGTAATTTTTTTCTACTCTAATCTCATTTTCTAAATCATTCAAAATATTATAGGCTGCTAGATGAAATCTAGAATGAGAAATACTGTTGCAAATAAATTTATGTGATTGTGAATTTACTTTTAAGTAAAGAAAATACATTGATTCTCAGCCATAATTATCTTTGAGTGTCAGGGCCACCAGATTAAAGGGCGAGGGTTTCCCACTTTTCCCATAAATGATTGATCTTTTTTGTAATTTTAGGCTTCCTTTTTTCATAATTTTTTTGATTTTCTACTCCATTTCAATTATAATCATTCTTGCAACTTACTTATTTCATATCTAAAATATCATGTTATTTATCCATTGGGATGATTCAAATAAAGTTAGGTAAAGCTCTCGTCTCATAATTATTCAAAATAGCTCGTGTTTTGCATTCCTTTACTTCTCCATGCATTAAACTTATCTGTTGGTGACATGATTAAAAAAATTCCATTTTTTAAAAACATAATGGGCACAACTTTGGAAGTATCAAATCTGATCAAGAAATTTCTCCAGAATATTATTGACAACTGGCTACCTCTTCAAAATGTTTGTCAGGAATCACTTGAATCCAAGGCAATGCAACCACATCTACGTGTGGGAGTTGATTTTCAAATGAAAACATTCAACTGCTATTTTGGAGTGAAGGTGTTGTCAATCCTCTTAGGTCACAGAACTATACAGAATCCTGATTTGTTTGCAAATGTTGCGAAAATACTTGCCGAATGCACCATCAAAACACCATAAAAATGAGAACAGATAAAAAATTCGTTTTTTTGTCGCAGGAGATTTCAATAAAAGCAAAAAAATGGGAGCTCTCAGATCCAACAATACCAAGAAAGAAAAATACCTTGGCGGTTCATAAATGGGTATGCTGATGAAAGTTATTATGGCATCACTGACCTGGAAATGTATTACAGAAGATAGTATTGTTAATTCAATCAAAACCCGATTTCACCAACCAGGGTATCATAATTATGAGAATATTGAACAATTTTGAATTAATGCAGTCAATGACACACCCATCATACCATGGATTGATAAGGCTATCAAAATTTATGAGAGGGATGTTGACCCCAGGCGGCTGCATATACAATTTGAACTGTTGCATGGGATTGATGAATATTCTATATAGGCTATAACAGAGTTGATCAAGATGATGAGTGAAACAATAGCATATTTCATTTCTGAGGTATACCTATTCTAAAGCTATTACTAATTATGCCAGCAAGTAATACCACAACAAAAATTCCGATTCTTATCTCTGTCGCTTAAGGAATTGGCTAAGGACAACAATGTCCCAAGAAAGACAAAATCACCTTAAGTTGCTTACCCTTCACAAAGAAAAGAGTGATGGCATAGACCTAGTAGAGATGGCAAATGGCTTTTGTATTTGGTAATAGAGATAATGCTTTTGGGCAGTTTTCAGGGAAAGACTATCCAAAGATTTTACCCATTGTACAAGTGATGTAAGCTAAATTATTATATTGTTAGTTAAAAATATGTTTAATGACGTATTCGTTTTTTCTTTTCAAAAGCAAACTTTTATTTGGTGATATACGTTTCAAAGATGTTATATACCAATATTAAAAAAACTTTTAGCGTGGATGCGCTCTAAGATAGAACATTGCCAATACCTACAGCAAACCTTAAATCTACATCCCTGAAAAATTTCTAAGCAAAATATCTTAAGGCTTTTTTTCTCAATCTTGGCCCCTCAGCCAAAATCTTTATCTCGCAGCCCTGGGCATAATTGAAGCTGCATGGAATTGTACTTTATATAGAGAGGCACTAAACTATGCTTCGTTTGTATTGTTTGTTTTTCACAGAATTAGGGAGGGCGAATATAATGAATTGCGTTTTTTCAATATTAAATTTTTATTGATTGAATGACAAATACTAAATAGGAATTTCAATTTTTTGTGACTCTAAATGCATCATAACTGTATTTTTGAGGCAAGTATTGGCAGCGAATTGATATATTTCCCTATGATTTACATCTTTAATAATGTCACTTATATATACTTCAAATAAAATTGATCCCAGTATTTGGCCTTAAGACACTCCTCTTTAGGTTGTAATATTATCAGATTTCATATTATTCATTAAAACACGTGTTTTCTATTTTCTAAGAAAATAATAAGTAATTTAATTGAATTTTGTTGAAATCAGTAATTTTTAAGTTTAATCGCCTAAATTTCAAAGTTCATTGAACTAAAAGTTTTGCTTAAATCTAGAAGAGCTATGCAACTGGATTTATTTTGAGATTTACTTGAGGATATTTTTCAGTAATTGAAAAAATTGCATTTCTTGTACTATGCTTAGCGCTGAAATCATATTGTTTAGATGATAAGATGTTTGCAGATGCAAGGTATTGATTGATTAAAATGTGCAATAATTTATCGAATTGTTTATTAAAATTGTTATTGAATTTGGCCTATAATTTTTCGCAATAAGGGGATCTCTATTTTTATGCAAAGATGTTCTCCAGAAATTGGTGTTCCATTATACATTGATTAAATGCAAATGATAGATGGTCGGCAAATATATGAAAAAATTCTGAATAATAAATTAAAGTCAATGAGTGGAATCTGAAGAATTAATAGTATCTAATTTTTCTTAAATAGTTTCCAATACTATTAAGGTAGATAATGTAAATTGGAAAGTCGACTTACAATTTGATTGCGTAAGTTCTGATAAAAGAGCCTTAGGAAAATTGAAAATACTAAATTTGTTAAATGTCTTATTTAAATGATTTATTATCTTTTTTTATTGGTACTGGCTTCAATATCAAGCCTAAATTCCTAATATTCATATTTTACCCCACCCATGTAACATCAAAATTCCTGAGTGTGGAGAAAAAAATATTTCAATATCATTTTACTTAACACTTTATATATACAGCCCGGTTCATATTAATAAATACACATACGTTTCATTTAGTTTTTAAAGATATAATTAATTTTTAATATAAGGTGACTTCACAAACTATTAAAGCCTTTTTTGTAATAGAGTGTGAAATCTTGGAAAAAATTATTAGTTTTTGAAATTTATGACTTATAAACACAAAATTTCAATATTAGTTAAAATAACAAAAACAATTAAATCTTTGAGACGTATAAAAAGCGGTGTATTTAATAATATGAACCGAGCTGTATATATATATATATATATATATATATATGCTCTTTCATTGTTTCCTAGTCACCCTTAGAAATGTATTTAAATTAAATGAATCCTGCAAAAGTTAGAAATGAAAATTTAATATTCAAAGCTGAATATACCTACAAAAAATAAGCAGTATTTGAGTTCAAAAAACATTAACCAAACATTTGGATTATTAACAATCATATTAGAATATTTTTGAAAGAAATTCAATTTGAAATTTCAAATATTACGCATTAATAAACCAACCTTTTCTGCAAACTTTACCCCACTGGCCAATTCACCCCTCTCTACTGAACAAAGCATTATGGTCTATCAATAATATAGCGAAATAGTAGAGATTAGTTATTGCTCCCATAAGTTCTAGACATTTTATTATCTGAATATTAGTTATGATGAGAATTTGCAAGTTTTTATTGAAAAATAGTTAACATAAAGTTTTACATGGGAGAACATTTACTCATAGATATGTCAATTCTTCCAAATTTTGACAAAACGATTTGTAACTTTAAGGCCACACGAGGCAGATTAGCATTCGTTGTTATTGAAGAGGTTTAACATTCGATTTATTTAATCCGTCAAATTTGGAATTGGATTAGGGTTTTGAATTTGTGAGCATGGGGCATCGTTTTTTATCAAAAATGGGAGCATTTTCATCAAATATTGAGGCAAGATGAACAAAATCTGGACCTAAAAAAGGGCCTGATATTAAAAATCAGGAGGAGGTTCATCGTCGAGGAACAAAAGGAAATCTTTGTTCAAAAAATTGGTTTTCTATAGAACTTTTTTACTTCTAAGCCTATTTTGGCATTATTTAGTGAGTAGTAACAATGAACTGAAGACGTGAAATTTGAATTAATTCTGTGAAAGTGTTTGGCTGGATATAAATGTTGTTCACACATGATTTGACTTTGCTTGTAGTCATTGCTAATCACTTGAAACATGATGCTCGTGATCATTCAGAATAGGGCTTGTCCTTTGAACTTATCCGAGAAACTTACACTATAACGTTGCTACAGAAAACCCATGAGAGCTTCTCACAAGCCTGCTATGTAAACTGATTCCATTAATGGATAATTGTTGTGACTTTTGAAATTATTGCTCTGTTTTGAATATTTGGTCTTGTTTCATTTTTTTGGAATGAACCACGTATAATCAAATCTATGGCCTCATTTTCTGAGCATAGCACCATATGTAAGTATATTGTTCTAAAATATGAGTTCATTATAGGTTTTATGTATATATATACTCTAAATATATGCATACTGTTTTTTATTTACACCAAGAAAATACAGAATTGTGTTCAACTGGTCTAACTCTACATCTCATTAAATAGTACGAATTTCTAAGCAATAAAAATTCCTCACTAAAATTTCCAAAAATTCTACTGAAATTGTAGCTCAAATTCTATATTTATGAGCTTCTACCAATTACATTCAATGATCTCTAATTATTCCGAAAACATCTAGATTAACAATAACCAAATATTTGAAGACGGCCTTTACCTACATTTCGTTCTTTTACCTGACTTTTAATTACCTAAATAGCAATATATTTATAATTTTCCGAATTTAGGAAAAGTCGAAAATTATTTTTGTATGCTTTTGTTTCCATTCTATAAAATATAATTGTGCTTCATGAAGTTAAATTTTTGCTTTTATGCATTAGCAAATCATTATTGTTTTAAAATACACAGTTTATAATAGAAGCAAGCAAATGCAAAATTGAATAAATAAGTGTAACTCAGTGTAACTCATGCTTCGAGTTGATATATGTATATATGTATATATATATATATATATATATATATATAT
>CABFPE010000019.1:198632-221460 GCA_900660155.1 Hofstenia miamia | reverse complement strand
TACTATACATGTATTTTACAAAATTAAAAATAAGCTCACTTACTTAAAGGGCGTAAATTTCAAATGTCAAATGAAATTTGTCCATGAGCTTAATTTTTTTGATATTCCTAATAGTGATTGTTTGGATAATAATTTTTCTTCTAAAATGTTTATAATTTTGTTACTTTTTTATTTCAAGATTTAAGTCATTCCATAATCTAGAAGCTTTAAATGAAAATGAATCTGAAAGATTAATACTACTATGCACATTGCGGATTCTATCACTGGTTTTTATATAATTGCTAATAAATTGCATAGATTTTGAATTGTGTACATATTGTATATCATGCAAAGAGTTTGATATTCGATAAAGTACAATGGTGCAAGAACATTGCCACCTTTTATAAAATAAAGTGCTCACTGATTTATGCTTATCAATATAATTCAGAGTTCTTATTGCCCAATTGCATTAAAGTTACTTAGCACAAAAAAGTTAAGCACTTAGAATTGAAAGGAGAAAGGATTGGTCTACAGTGCGAAAATTATATAAATATTTAATACCAGAGTCCTTTTTTTTGATTTTTGATGAAAAAAATTCAGTAAAACGTAAATCTCTACTACACCAAGATAATTAATAATTAATCTTTGCTTAATTTCATTATCTCTTATTTCAATATTGATATTATAATTTTTTTAGTATTGCTTTTGTGTGAAAATAATAAATTGTGTTTTATCAGGATTAGCTTTTAACTTTTAACTTGTTTAATATAAAATACCATATAAGATTTTCAATGTTTTTTGTTAAAACTTGGTTGTGTCACATGGATTTTTTGCTTCTCTTAATTTACATGTATTATCCGCATATTGATAGATCGTTCCGCTTTTTAAAGTAATCGATATATCATTGACATACAGTGCGAATAAAACGTGCCCTAATAATGTTCCTTGAGGAACACCTAGATTAGTAGTAATATAATCAGAATAAGTGTTAATAATTTTTACTCGTTGTCTTCGGTTACTTAAGAAATTCATAATGAGAATTTTAGCACTTTTACTGAAATCTTGATTTTCCAATTTGCTTTCTAAAATATTAAAATTCATTGAATTAAAAGTTTACTAAGATCCAATAAGTCAATAGATGTCGACAAATTGCTATTCAGATTTGATTTAACTTTTTCTGTAATGGATAATTTGCGTCGGTTGTACTATACTTAGGCCTAAATCCAAATTGATTACCTGATAGAATACTATTTTCATTGAGAAAAGCGTAAATTTGCTTAGCTAAGAGCTTCTCAAAGATTTTTTATTATTATTATTATTATTATTCTTAGGCAGGCAATGCATACTTAATGACAATAATACACTACACTCCTTCAAAAATTCCGTATGATCCTATATAATGCACACACACAAATCCCCAGCAAACACACACCACACAATTATATATGTATATGTTACTATTATTTTGTAAATAGTTTTTAGTTTATAGTCTTGTACCAAAGATTTTTTGCAATAAATTGCTTTTGACTCTTATTATTATTATTATTATTATCTAATCCAATTCACAAATATTCGCATAGATCGATTAATGTGAAATCCATATCTATCAGGAAAATTACTCGAATCTAGTTTACTCAAAAATTTACCCAAGGTTAAATACATTTATCTATTAGCCTATATTTTTGATCCAAAATGATTCATGGATATTCATAAAATAAATTTTCTAGTCCATGCCCAATGGATATTCATGGATCGGATTGATTCATATCTACATCCTTATCCACGGCAAACTTTGAAAATTCTGGCCTAGATTATACTAAAAAAACTTAACAACAAAAAATTCAGGTTTACAATAGTAAATAATAGTAATATAATTTTGAATTTCAGGCTATTGACACCTTGTCTAAATCATAATTGCAAACGGGTCGGGTCAAAACGAGACGAGGTTGGCTTAGGTTCACTGCCTTGTGCTAAATATGTTGAAGTTATGATTGGATTGGGTCACTTCAAATAAAAGTTGTGGTTCATACTTATTTTGCAGAAATTTGAAGCTTTAGTAATTGAATAACATTGAAAATTTACATGTAACTGTGAGTTGTGAACAACTAAGATGATGCAAATTTATACTGAAGTGGCATAGAGTAAATTTTCCACGGGAAACTTGCTGCAATAACAAGAAATGCGAAATAAGCATCATGACAGTTTTGGAAGAGCCTTCAACATTACAAAACTAAAAAATAGATTATAATTCTAGGCTGCAGTGAAACTCAAGTTTCTGAAAATCAATGAAATGTTTAGCGCAAATGCTAGTTTTGTAGGACTCTGGTCGGATCAGAATATTAATAATTTTATATAGTCTCATTGATTCAGAATGTAAATAATTCTGCATGTGTAGGGCTGGTTTGAGTCAAATTTTTCCAAACTCTGGTCTAGATATGGTTATTATGTAAAACGGGTTTTTTAATTTTATGAAATCCATTTCTTATTTCTTTTCTTTTTGATAAGTCATCTTTAATATTATGCAATTTTCACAAATAAATCTATAAAGATTTCAAAGCAGTTTCTCACAGCTTTCGTAAATTCTCTTCTATTTTATGAAGTACGTTGTTGATTGAAACGTCTAATATTCGAATTAATATTTTCACCTTAGCTTTATCAAAAGAACAAAGGCCTTCAAACTTGTCAAAACACTGTCAGGTTAGACAATAGCTTAATTGAACTTCATTGATTAATTAAAAAAGGAAATCTCGATTCTATATCGGAAATACTTGGTTATATAAGACATAATCTAAATCCCCATAAAGTACAATAATAGGTAGTTGAATGAAAACTATCAAATTTGTCGCTAGACTACTATATGGCCCCATGAATGCACATAAAATATTCTAGAAATTTAAATATTTTTAAATCTGAGGCTACTATTATTCAAAGTTCTGGTAAATAGGTAGCAGTAATACATGTAGCTTCGGCCACACTGAACTCAAATATTGACTATAGGACATAGGACACGATTTATAATCAACTTAGATTGTAAATAGACTCTAAGTACTTTTAGCGCTAAATATAATTTTCAAAAATGTTTTTAGGAACTTAAGTTGGAATCATTCGCGTAATGCAGTCTTGGTAAAAAACAGTACAATGATTAATATCTGATTACAAAAAGCTATCTAATCCATACACATTGGCTTAGGGAATCCTTCTTTCCAATTTATCAAACATTTTAATGCCGATATCTATTTCCGTTTCTGTGATACATATCTTGATGCTATGAGTGAGTAGTTCTTTTGTATAAGTAGAACAATTTTTCTCATAGACTTTTTGCTTTAGAATTGCAAAAAAAATCTCAATTAATCTAATCTGTGGATAATAGGTTTTGTTTGATCTTTGGGGACATGGGAAAGGCGGTATTAAGGCAATTTTTCAATAATTAGGGTAATGATGAAAACAAATGATAGCTATAGTAATATTCTAGCTACAGAGATGTACAAAATATCAGATTAAGGGTTAGGATTGATATATAATTAAAAATAAATGTGCTGCCTTTTAACTAGGCTTTAGTTAGGCTAAGCGTCTTCTCATAGATAATTCAAACTTGAAGCTGGTAGTTGGGATTACTATGTTTGAGATAATAACTTCTTGTATAAGGTTGTCTTGATTAATATTAAAATAACCTGTTGTAATGTGTTGAGATATACCATCAAATTAACATGAGTGGTATATTAGTAATGGGAAATAATAACTGCAAAGAGATGTAAAATTTCTTAATCACTTTGTTAATCTTTCGACAATCGTGTGTCACATGCTCGATAAACTGTTTTCTGTAGTGGAATAGTAGTTGTATTATTTCTTAATCTGTCTGTATTAATATTTTGAGTGAACCATATAAAAATGTCGAAATTTCAAAAAAGTGCAAAATTTAAAATATCATGGTATTCAATTTGATATAAATCTACTTTAAAATTGTTCTTTGCGTTCCTACAGAATAAAGTACAGTTGATTTACGTAATCATAGGAAGGAATGTGTTGCTTTTTGCAATTTGATGTGCTTTGGAGGACCGAAATAGCATCAATTATTGTCAAGCTCTTTTATGATAAATATGATCTGTAAATCGCTTGACCCCATGCTGCTTTTTCACGTGTGATTGGACATTAAGTAGTGGAAACCCATGTTAAACAAACGTAATAATCGTAGGACGATCATACTTAAACGTAATAATCGTAGTACGATAATACTTAAACGCAATAAACGTCTAATTATCTATCTTATTACGTTCGTATTAATAGTACAAATCGTATATTTCATATTATAGAATTATTCGTATTACATTCGTATAATATTATATACATTTTGAATATTATTTGGTTTAAAGAAGTCTGATGATATATTGCTATTTTTCATATAATATTATTTTATTGCGTTTAAGTATGATCGTACTACGATTATTACGTTTAAGTAGATCGTACTACGATTATTACGTTTGTTTAACATGGGCACTGGAAAGATCTTTAAAATTTTAAGTAGTCTAAAATTGAGAAGTCTAACCTTTAAAATATATGCAGCTAAGGATAAATTATTAAGCGAACTTAACATGTCAGAAGCATTATAGGTGTATCACTTTGTTGAAAATATTTCGCCTGATTAATGAAAAGCATTCTAGATATTCGAAGAATGAAAGTGATGTGTTGTACAAGGAACCATTGGAGATTAATATATATATTATTTTTATCTGATTGGTTGATCTTTTTTATGCGTCAAAGTGTCATTATCATGTTCACTAGGAAGATGGTTTCCCAAACGACCGTGATAGCAATGAAAACGTTGTTAATGCACTGGACTCAATTCTTTTTTTTGGCTTCACATAAAAAAGTGCTTAGTTAACCATTCTTGCTTGTACTAGCTGCCAGTAACTATAGTCCCACCCAAATAATTTTTGAACGAATTATTCATTATTACTTATTAAAGGCAACTTGCTCTAAAACGCCTATAAAATTTGGGCCGCTCATCAAATGATTAAGATTTTTGCTAGAATTTATTCTTGTGCCTGAAGTACATGCTAATGAAAAGTTTTTCAAAGAGAAATCCGATTTTTGTAAAAATATTCAAATAATTTCCATACCTAGTGATCAGATAATGAGGCGGTCTAATGACCATGGGAACAACTACCATGAAATAATTTGTTTTCTGAAGAAAACCTGTGTGAGTTCCGTACAGTAGCGCAGTGTGCAAAGTAGGAGTTTGTCATCCGAGGTCGCGAATTAAAGTCGAAAAAGAAACAGGAGACAATAATTTTCTATCTTGCGGTGTTTCATTCGTTCGTGAACTTTGAGTGCTCAGAAAATTTAAATTAATTGGGGAAACCATCACATGGGAAAATCTAAAATGTGCATCAATTATATATGTATATTGTTTTCGAACAATTAGATTAATATACCAATTCAAACTGGGGACATTTATTTAACACAAATAGAATGGAGATAATGTGAATAACAATTTTCATACTCAAAGCTTATTCAATATCTTTTTGATGACATCATTCAGCTTTCTCTAGATTAGAAGATAAACTATGACATAAAAATTGAATCCATTTTTTAAAGACTGGACATACGGACGCAATATTATTTGCTGCATATATTGCCTCTTGCGTTGTTGCAGGTAAATTAGTATCCTTTTACATGCTTTATCGCTTCATTGTTCTATCAATTAAAAATCAGCGATTCAATATTTTTATTTTTGGAAATGATTATGGTACTTAAATGCTTTATTAACAACATGTTTACATTTCTATAAAAAATTCTTAACAGTGGCGATTTTTGCCTCAAATGCAATTTTATTGATATTAGGAACTTACGTTGTTTACAGTAAATGAATTTTCAATTTTTACGATTAGATCAATTTTTTATACATGATTGCTTATTGAAACATTATAGATGTGATGCTTATGAAAGTGAAAATTTGAAAGTCATTTAATATTTATTGTCCTTATACATAGGTAAATTAATTTAAAAAAACGTTAATTAATAATGAATATAATTCTCAAAAACCTAATAAATGGGCCAAAAAATTTTTAAAGTCATTGCAATGTTAAAAGTTTTACTTGATTGTGAACCATATATGCGCGTAGCACTTTACTTCATATAAAATAAGCATTAATAAGTAATGACTTCGTTGCAACTTTGATACATGTAATCGGGAAATTTGTCTAGCAAGTGTTATCCATCTGGAATGGGACATCTTCCCTATCTTCTGAAACTCTTAATGTTTCCAATGCTTCCTCTTTCAAGGGGTCTCTTATACACATCTGATATTTTTGATCCCAACGCAGATTATCCAAGATATCAATACCAGGCATAATATCTAGTGTGGCATAATCCATCAAATAACCATGTGTGGTCAAAGTGAGAGAAAAGATGGAAGTAATTAAGACTAAAATGTAATAATGATTAAATTGTAAACACATGGTTATGATCGATTATTTGATTTGTAAATTGTTTTATGCAGTTTTATATTTAAAATTTACTCGACAGTATTTGACAAAAACAAGATGACCAAACAACATACACTAATTAACGCTGACAACGCGTAATTAAAAGCAGAACTGAAACGTGAGGGAAAATCGTAAACAAGCTTCGATCAACAGGTACTAGTCGAGTATTTGATTATTTACTGAAATGTGCTATAAATATACAACAAATGTTAGAATGGTTGATGAACAAAATTTAGTTTGGATTTACTTCTTATTTAATAGTTACATGGAAAGCTAAATGTTCAAGTACTAGAGTAATAGTACGGTGGTCCCCGAATACATTTAAAGGAATTCTGGAGCAGCCTCACAATCAACTATTCAACGGTGGTGAGGGCGGTAGTCCTCGATGTGCTTATAGGTTACGAATAGGGATAGGGATTTTTCTCCATTGTAGCTTTCCTATTACTCGTTGTTTGCCGATTATTATGATTAGATTTATATTGCTCTACATGTTTGTTATTTCATTACTGGATGCCAAAAGTTGCTTATTGTTTTGTATCGTAGTTGACAGTTGGCCGAATTATGCATTTACTTTCTTGCAGGCTGCATTGATTGTTCACATGTACGAAGGGCTAGCATCTATTACTATATCTGTAGGGCTATTATATGTAAGGCTAAATAACAAGCTAAAGCATTGCGGTTGCATTATTTCCTTATATTTACATAATCATAATAACAAGAACAATCAATGCACTAAATTAGTAAGTCGTAGCACACACACAATCACTGAGTTACCCATCCACACACTGATTCAGGTTATTGGCTTCCGCTGCGGAGTTCAAGTAAAAGCTGGAGCTGTTGCTGCTAAAGAGATAAAGAGATCTCTGGAATCGCATGGCACCGCTTCGAGTTTCGACCCTGTCTTCCATCTACCACTCTCGATCTAAATAAGTTGTTGTTAGTTAAGCATTCAGGAACACTAATGCAGATCAATTTAAATTAATTAGCTAAACACTCCATTAGAAAGAGAGAATTAGGAATCTGTCATACTTAATCATCGCATATACTGTGAAAAGTAATGAGTTACTCTTGAATAATCGCGAAATTGGAATTGGCAAGATTCTACACTAGACACTTAATTGGTTGAAACTTTATCACAGATAATCCCTCTTAAGATTTTAATTCATCATTTAGTGGACCCTAAAATGATGCCTTTCCATGATTTGAACTAAATGATAATAGTACTATCACAACCAATTGCACAAATAGTAGCTGATGCTCAACTTTCATCAAGCAGTTTAATTCTTTCATCTGCTATGGCTACAAGGGTAGAATTTCTTGTAATTAAATGTGTAACGTATTTAATACCTGGTTCAGAATTATTACACTATGCTATTCTTGGCGACTGCTGCCATTCTGCATTCCCGTTTTATCATCACGATATAATGTTTTGTCCTTTCTTCCATCGATGTACAATCCTAACAAATTTTTCATTTCGTCTTTTGAATCCTTACTTAGTTGCATAAGAACGATGACGTCTTCTAAAATGAAAAGGAAATATAATCTACAATTGTTTGGTAACATAGTATCCCGCTGTGACTGGAATTTTGCACTGATGTTAACGTTTTCTTTGCTCAAAATTGGAAATTTTGTTCAAAGTTTATGTTCAACGCCTATGAATACTCATTTCCAGTGAAAATGCGAAAAATATATCCACGACACAAGCCTTGGGTAACTGTAGAAATAGCCCGATTGATAAGCAAGAGGCAATACGNAAGCGATTCTATTGGACGTCATCTAGTGACGAAATATTTTTGACATAACTAAAATGAGCAAATTAATTTTTTAGACAATTTGCTTAGACCAAAGTGAGAATTTTTGATTTTTTTAGGATTTAGGCAATNAATTGGAAATTTTGTTCAAAGTTTATGTTCAACGCCTATGAATACTCATTTCCAGTGAAAATGCGAAAAATATATCCACGACACAAGCCTTGGGTAACTGTAGAAATAGCCCGATTGATAAGCAAGAGGCAATACGCCCTACGAAAAAAGAAATTTTCTTTATATCGTAGGCTCAGAAATGCAATAAACCGCAAATTAGAAATTGCTCGAAAAGAATATTGCAACCGTGTTGTTGCTGATCTTAAATCGTCTAAACCAAAAGATTGGTGGGACTGTAAAAAAAGACAGTTGATGGCATATCCGTTGAGTCTGCTAGAAAAGAGCTTTCACTTGGTGATAATTTTGTATCTATGGATAAGATTACACTTGCAAATTGCATTATAATGAGCTTACACAATTACTAACGAGTACGAACCTATATCTGCATCACATATGGTGATTCCATCTTTAGATGAAAACCCTGTATTTATCAGTGAATATCACACTTTTCTGAAATTGAAAGCATTAAACATTCACAAGTCAACAGGTCCTGATATTCATGGCATTACCATTCCCACCTGGATTCTCAAAGAATACTGTTATGAACTGGAATTCCCCAAATCTGTCATATTAAATCATTCATATTCAATGTATGATGCCTCCCCCTTTACATGTGCTAATGTGACCTGTTTAGAGAAAAATAAGCCAGTTAAAAACGTAAGGAAAGATTTTCGACCAATTTCAATAACAGACCCTGTGGCGAAAATAGCAGAAGAGGTTTTACTAAAAAAGGAACTTATTGAAAAAATATGTAGCAGTCTAGATCCCAAACAATATGGAGTTATCCCTGGTCGTTCCATCCTATATGCACTACTTGATATGACACATATTGGATAAATCAATTGGAAAGTGCTGGTCAATACATACGAATATTTTTAATTAACTTCAGAAAGCCTTTTGATTTAGCTAGTCATCCAATATTAATTAACAGACAGAGAAATTGTTAGCAACTATACATGCAACTTGATATTAGTTCGTTTAGCTTGCGGAACACTTTCATTGTGGAATACATTGTATGCAGGAGTACCTCAAAGAACCAAACTTGGACCTTGGCTTTTTATACTTTTTGTTAACTCTTTAATGAGATTTTGGTCCAACAGTGTCCAACAGATATTCCTTCAAAATCTGAATGTTTAGTTCACAGAGTGGAAAACTGGGCTACCAAATCGCTTAATAAAATCAAAACAAATTACTATTTGTCCCTTGCATAACTTTAACTTACCATCTGAAGTTCAAAAAAAGATGATAGTATTCATCGAGTTCAATCAACTAAACCCCTAGGACTAGTAGTTCAAGACAATCTCACATGGGAAGAGAGCATTATACACATGGTTTAAAAAAGCCACCAAAGGATTGCATTTCCTCCGAATTCTTAAAAGGTTTGGTATTCCATAATCACAACTAATCCAAATCTACACATCATTAATACGCCCTATTCTAGAGTACTGTTCACCCGTTTGGAGCAAAGCAATAACTAAAGAACAATCAAAGGATTTTGAACGCATTCAAAAGCGTGCTCTGCGGATAATTTGTGCAAATTTTGAATATGAAGCAGCATGTCTTATCAGCGAGTGTCAATCTCTAAGTGATCGACGAAATTTATGCTGTACTAAACTTTTGCAAAAAATCAAAGTAAATCACCCACTGCGTCAATTTGTGCCAAACATACGGTATTTAAATTATAATTTACGTAACATTCGTGATTACTCCTTCCCTCAACGAACTTCCAGAATGGAGAAAATTTTGTGTACAATCAAATAGCAGGCAATGAATTTGGTTACATATGAGAAATGGTATATATATATATATGTATATATATATATGTATATATATGTATATATGTATATATATATGTATATATATATATGTATATATATGTATATATATATATATATATGTATATATATATATATATATATATGTATATATATATATGTATATATATGTATATATGTTTGCAAATAGTAGTTTATATTTATTACCATATATTTTTCAACCTTTTGGTTGCAATTAAGGTGAAATAAATTTCTCTTAAATTAGCTATAAAATGTCAAAAAGAAATCGATTCCTATTTCTAGACATTAATCCATGAATATCTTCAGCTTCGACATCTAAAATGATGTATTATTAATACATTCGCCTACAAATCACTTAGAAATATATAAAATGTCTAATTGAAGCACATATTTAAAGTGAAAATCGCAATATTTGGCGATCTGCAAGAGAAAAATAAATTCAATATTTGGAATCTACTTTTCGAAATTAACAATATCTATTGTTGGGAACTTTTAATGTTCCGAACGACTCACCCTAATAATATATATATATATATATATATATATATATATATATATATATAATAATAAAAACAGGCGTATTTTTTATGAAAATTCTGAGCAATGATGTAAGTAATATTTTAACATAACCTTGCCAAACTTTGAAAAATTGAGTTCACAATTTCAAAATTTTAATCTTATTTGTAATTAATTTTTCAGTTTGGATATACAAAATATAATTCAATTGTCATTCAACATTGTGAATATCACTTTAAAATTCAATAAAAACTGATAACCGGATTTATCAAGTGGGAAAGCAAAGTGACTATTCCTCACAAACATTTTAAAAAGGAAGTCAAAGACAATATCAAACGTTAAATAGCCTAATTAGTACCATGTGACCCCAAGGAAAGGAAGATTACAGTAATTGGTAAGAACTTGAAAAATATGCAAACCACACATGTCACAAATAAAGCTTATAATTTGTAAAAATACTTAACAAATTTTTTGAATTGATTCTTGCAATTTCTAAGGATTACAATTTATAACGATCAAAACTTCTTGAATTGTACACAACTTTAAAAACTTGATTTTAGAGCTTTTTAAGGCTAATATTAATTTTTCTTAAAATAGTCTCTAAGCAATTAATAAAATAGTACCCCTAGATTATTTGCAGTAGTAATATTGTAGTGATGAGGCGGTATTTGTACGAACACATCTCATTTGCACGAATAATTCTTCAATGTCGAGCTAAGTTTATGTGTAGTAATTAATAATAGATGTAAAGGTGTTTTTGTATAGAGTAATAGAATTTGAAAATTAGATTTCGGTAGTACAATAGTGCAATTGCAATTTTATGTGCGTCTTGTCTAAAATTTTACTACTAACAATGATTGTTTATTTTCAAATAAAATATATATATATACATATATATATATAAGAGTTTAGCAGGTTCATAACAATTGAGTGAATTGTAGTCATTTACTAATGGAGCAAAATCAGTATGCATAGCAAATATAAATCCCATCCAAATATGTTTTATAATTTCAAATGTATATTAAATAATTTAAGAATTGGCAGAAATTTCTGTTGTGATTTCATGCTTAACATTGTAGAATTGTCATTTAGATATTCGACTACATTTGAGGGAAAATACAAAGATTTGTATTTCAAAAAAATTGTGAATAACAATTATATCTATTAATATGTAAATTTATTGATGAAGTACGTTCAGGTGCTGCTGAAAATGAACTTTTAATGTTATCGAAACATTATTTTATAGCAAACTTTAATTTTTATGCTATCAAATGTACTTGCAAATTCACTATTAAATTAAATTTACCAATTAAGTTGAAATTTATCAAAACATTGCCTTCGGCTAATTTGTAAAACTTAAACTAAAAGTGATAACTTTTCAAACTTTATTAACAGAGTTAACTTTTCTTGATTCAAGAAGAGATCTGTATTTACTTTCACTTTCATCTGGTCTCCTAGAATACCATTGAGTTACGACCCATTATGATTAATTGAATAGCATCAATAACATCATTACAATTTTTAAATATTAAATAACAATTTATCTGAAATAAAGTTTGAATATTCTGGATTTGGCTACAAAGTAATCTATACCTTAAAAAAATCCAATATTGAAAATATACTTTTCAATTTAATATTTGAATATTCAATTACTGTTAACTATACTAAGTTTGAAAAATTAATTATGTTGAAATTTGAGAAATGCGTTCATATTGTAGAATCACCACTTATAGAGCTATTACTATTAGTTTTCTTAGTCATATAAACTATTCTCTGTAATGAGTGATAGATTCCATTATATCTCAGCTGCTCCATTTATAACGGTTATTGTATTAACTACGTATGATCTTTTACAATTCTATTGTATGTATTTAAAGTCCAATGGGATCTACACCAAGAAATAACGGTCAGAACCCGAAGCGGAGCCATGTAATCAAGAACACGATGATATCCAGCAGCGATCATCAGTGCTATGCAAAGGTTTATGATTCACAAACGAACTTTCTCAGTGAGAGTGGTGAATTTGGTATTGTGAGATGCTCCCATGTGTTGCTTACCCTTAATAAATTTGTACAATGATTGCTCTTGTTATGTGACTTCACAACCTGACCACTTTCGCCTCTTAATGACCATACATATAAATACCCTATAGATAAATAAGTGCATAACCCTTGATACAATCATCGAGGCCTTGCAAAAGAGATCAACGAAGGGTCCATAATAAAACACCATAATAACTGTCATAACTAATAGGATGTTCATAGACACCTCGTATGTGTAATAAGGCTTGTTTTGTTTAACGCCAATACAGAATTTGGACTAAAACAATAGGTTAACCTACGTTCAGCTCTCCAGCTGTTTATTGGCATTTCTTATTACTGTGAGTCAACTAGATAGGAAAGCTAACCAAAGTAAAAAACTATTCGTATCCTAACCTAAGGACACACTTTCTCTAAACAGAGTGCAAGGGTAAAGCTGATATTGAACTGACCGATAATTGCACGGTGAGAGTTCCTGAATAGCTACTCGTGTGCCCGAACGTTTAGCTTTCCATTTATGTAAGAATCAAACCTGATACAAAGTAGAGATAAAACCGAATGCTTTAATTTCATCAACTTGTTTCTTTTCTTACAGTGGTTGTATATTACACTTTACAAACAACACAACATGTACCTGCTTTCTCATTGACTATTGTTTCTGTACATATGAACTCATTCATTAATCTTTACAAATCGTGTTATTAATTAACTAAGTGTTTTAGTTATCCTCCTTCCGCCAACAAGCACATTTTCCGTAATATTACTGATTTTTACAAATGTTTATAATTGATGTAAAAGCATAATCAAAGTAATCAAAATAATTATAAGTTTTTAATTTCTTTTCCTTTTTATGCAGATTGATCCCGATTATGCTACACTCCCTCCCCAGGGTAGCTAATTGATAATCACGACTCTCCTTGTTACATCATAAATATTTATAAATGCTTGCTACAGATTACTCCCCAAATAATATTATTTAATCTTTTCTCTATATTGATTTTCACTAGCTTGTTATTTGTCTTCTCTATTTTGATTTTCACTAGCTTGTTATTTGTCTGAGCTTACAGTTTGACGTTACTCCCCACATGCATTTTTTCTTGGTATCGCTCAGTATGTCAATCTCGGTGGGATGCATGCCAAATTTGTTAGTGATTTCTACCGTACTTTTTCTTCCCAATAGATGGTTTCTTACTTATGTTCAGCATCTCTCTCTTAGTCTATCGATCTGAATGTCTAGGCGTTTTTCTGAATGCAGTTGTTGTAATCTGCCTGAATGAGGATAGTTACACTGATTGTGTGAGGAATATGCTATTTGTTGGTTGATCCGATGTCATTGTGGTTTAATCTTCATTACTGATCATCTCTAAATCTGGTTCTGGCAATTTACCACAGATATTTATCAATTGTGTACCCCCAACCCTCAATTATCAAGGAGGACTCTTAATCTTAGCTACTAACTCTTTGTCGATTATGCTACAATATCATCTTTTAAAAAACAAAAAACAATTTCGTTCAATATCTGCAATTAAAAGGTACTTTTTTCAAATCAATTCTGTAAAATATATTCTAGATGGGAAATGTCTGTTTAGATTCAACCAAAAATTGGTGTTTATGGGAGTATGTAATATGACGGTTTGTAAAAATTCAGAAAATATAATTTTCTATTGAAGACTTGTACACAAATTTAGTCATGTATAAAACTGGTCATAATAATAAATGATTCAAAAATGGTAATAATTTTAATCAAATTTTGATTTTGCTATACTAAGAAAGATTTTTCTTGCATTGAAATTTTAGAAATTTTTAATTCTACAAAACCTGGCGGACACAAAACGAATAGAAATACATTATAAATGTGCTTGATTGTTAGCTTATGTTTGAGGTACTTGCGCGAATTAGTCCCCAAATATAATCTCTCATCATGCCCCCATCGTCTACATCAGTTCTCAAAATTCATCAAATCTTGATGAAATCACTCTTCTTGCTCCTCGGAATAAACGCCCACATTTTTGAAAAACATATAATGAGAATGTAACGCATGAAGCCTTACTAACATTTTGCTATTCAATTTATCATAGGAGTTCTTATTGCAAATTTCACAAGAATATTCAAAATCAATACTATAAAAATCTTGGACAACTTTTACATTTCAGTCTGATTCATGGTTTTGCGTAGCAGTAAGCGGGACAAGATATTCTGACCTATCAGGAACAGAAGCAATGGAATTTGTCCTGAATTTTTTCTACTTGTGTTTTTCATAGGTCTACCATGCAAAAAAAAATCAATCAGCTCTCATCATATTCAAGGCAGACAAAACCTCATTGCTCTCTTCTCTATTGAGAATCAGAACCCCCTCACCAGCGAATTGAAATCAAATTATTATAATGATAATTAATTTAGCATCTTGTACATTCTAATATATTGTTACAGTTTTCATGAATGTAGTATTGTAAGTTTTTAATTAGTTCAAACAATCTCCATTCCAATTTCATGTACACTTTTTTCTTAATTCTGTAGCAGAGATTTTATGTGTATTATTAATATTAAAAAATATCCTTCATATGATAAATATACAAACTATATTTAGCCTCGCTTGAGAACTTTACAAAAATTAAAAGTGAAATTTAGAAAACCAGTTTAGGAAGTATAGCACGGAAGCGGCAACTAGGCTATAGTTAATGGATGTTCAGTGTGCAGGTCATAAAAGCAAACTTTGCCATTGTTTTCATCTTTTTCATTAATTCAATGATTTACTAAATAAGTAATAAAAGATTCATGCTTAAAACCCAGGAACAAAAATGTTCCAAAAGTGTTGCATAGTGTTATTAGCTTGGATTATGTTCATTCATCATGTTTAGTTAAACGTCTCAGAAAACACCATTTACTGCTAGTTGACTTGACTGCGCAAATATAATTTGTAATTGCAAAATCTATATCAATGACAAAACCTAAAAATATCTAAAATTTTATAAATAGGTTTGACAAATAAATACCTAAATTTTTTACAAAAATTACATGGTCGGACCCAAATTGCCATAAGCTATTACTATTCCAGGTATTCGCCGTTGCTCTGAAATTTACCTCAGAATCTTCAGGGTCTTGATGAAATTTCGTACCTTTTACATTCGAAAATTCTGCTTAGCTATTCCCAAAATCAAATATAACGATAATGGATAATGTGAAAGACTGGTTAATGGGACCAAGTGTAAAAATCAAAGCCTCTGCTCTCGTAATATCCATTGTTCATGTAAATAGTAATTTGCATTTTCTCGATTATCAAACAAGCAATAACAGCACTACATCCCGGCCATAAAATTGTGTTCTTTGAAGTCTGCAAACAAGTTTCAATTACTTCCTGAAAACTTGGTCCAATATAATTTTATTACCACAAGCAGCACAGCATTTAGGCTGTTAACAGAAAACCAGTAAACAGTTTATGTCACCAAACAAAGTTTTCTCAAAAACCGGGAATCTCCTTGCAATCAACAAAGCCATTCCGTTCTACATAAAATGAGGAAATTTTATATTACTGGATCGATAGAAGTGATAAGGACATTCTATCTAGGAACATTCCACTCATTCAGACTTTGTGCAGAGTTCTGATATTTTTTAATAACCAAACCTTTCTGTTGACTAGATTGAAACTCCTTCTTCAAAGGATAAGCTTGTAGCAATAACAATTAGTATTGTTTGAGGAATATCATGACCACTTCGATATAAAACCGATCAGCAGTGGGAAATATTACTTCTTTTCTACTGTGAACATTACACACAGCTGCGGCGCTAATAATACCCGGTCTGAGCAAGTCTATTACCAACAACAACAAGGATATCACTTCCATTGTAAGCTTATAGTGAAACTGTTTCAATGTCATCTGTAATCTACACTGTAGAATGCACATTAAATAATGCATTTTTAATCACTCTGTAAAGCATTGAGACCCATTTAGTGATTTTGAACAAAATATTGTATTATATATATAGTTAAACCTCTCAATAGTTAAGTTCAAGAAAGCTCCAAAAATTCCTAACATAAACATTAGATGAATGAATAACATGTAGAGAATGTCACTGTTTTAATACGAAAGTTTAATAACTAAAGATAGTTTCAGAAAAATACAATCAATTTATTCAATGCCATTACATTTCTTTATATAAAAAATGAGGCGAAAATTTCTAAAACGTCAATTTTAGAGAGATTGTTAATAATTAAAAAGTGCTTTCTTTGAGAATCTAGTTAAATCTTGTTTAAGATTATAAATAAATGTTGAAAATGCAAGAATTCGTAAATTTTGATTATAAAAATTCAAAATAATTTTATTAACTATTTGGACTTCATTGCATATAATTCACATTTTTATTAAAATGCTTAGTAATACATAGTGAATAAATTTAACAAAATAATGTTGTTAATACACATTTACATTTTCCATCAATTCCTTATCTCGATAATTTTGAGCTGGCTTCCTTTGTTAATATTACATTTTTTCAGCTGCTTATATTTTGAACAACTGCTGCTTCATGAAAATAGCATGTGAAAATTTTCAATTACCGTTTTCTTGATGAATTGTATGCCAATCATGTTAGAAGCATGACCTTGAAAGTTAAATTAACTTAATTCTGCGTGGTAATTTCGGTTTTCTTCATCTCCAGTTTTCCTGACAATGAACTATAAATTCAAATATATTTACATGAATAAAACCAATCATGTTTAAAATCATTAAATACGTATTTCACTTAATTTTCTCGACAATAATTCCCTAATGATGACAGCAATTATATTCAAGTCTATATTAAGAAATCTATAAATATAAATTTTTCAGTAACTGTATGTGAAGTGTGAAATGAAGTTTATATTATGAAAATAAACATGCCTTTGTATTAACTTAATCAATCAACGAATATTTATATATGAATGGAATATGAACAAAAAATATTCGGTTATCGCCATTGAAAGAGTGCTTTCGTTAAGATTTAAGATTGTAATTTTTATGTTTACCAATTTTGATTATTGTGAATTGAAACGTTTCCGACATATTCCAAACTTATAAAATTCCTATAAAATTTTCATTATACCTATCAATGTATGGGAATTTTAGAAATTTGGAATGTCATTATACAAATTCTAACTACATTCATACTAAAATATTTAGGTAAACTACATTTTTCAAACTAAATTTGACCAAATTTTGTTGTTTTTTCACTGCATGTATGTTTAATAAGAATTTTTAGGGGAAGCTTCCCACGGAGATAAGATGCAAACCAATCTCTTGCTAAAAAATTTACTCAAAATTACATCCTGAAAATCTTAAGACATTCTATCAATGATATTTTCCCGATTTAGTCTCTAGGTACAGGAAATAATGCATAAGTGTAGAATAACAATTCTTGGAAACACGAGATTCCAGTAAGACAGCATTTTGGAGCAAATCGTAAATGCTTTTGAGTGAATCTAAACTTTAACCAATTTGAGAAAATTTTTAAGTGATTTTTAGGCAAAGCTGCACTACATCAAACTGTTCAAACGCAACTTTTCAAACATAACAAAAAAAATGGACAGCCGCAATATATATATATATCTTCGGCGCTAAAAAAATTTTTTGATGCATATATCTAGCGCTAATTAAAATGTACACATCTTGCGCCAATTATTAACGTAATAAACGTAACATAGAAAAATATGTCACTCAGATTTACTCAAAATTTATTTATGTTATCTAGACATAAAAATATAGGCTTTCTATGAAAACTACTTTCTTTATGCTGGAAAAATTGAAAAATGATGCTAAATAGTATTTAACGCCACTTTCCAAGGCAATATATATATATACATAGAATTCCAAAAATTGCTCATAGGTTGTTTGCGAAATTATGTTCATAAAACTGTGTTTCAAGCGTTCCGAGAATAGGTTTCCTCAATATGTAGTGCAATGATAAAACTACAAATTCAGCTTTTAATAAAATTAAATTTTTTAGCATACACATAGAACAATGGATTTAGAATCCGAAATGTGTATAGTAAAAGAAATAATTCAGATATAGCAAATTTTAGTCAAAAATTGTAACTTACATTCTTATGATTACAAAAATGGAAAATATGTTACGATTTACTTCGCAGTATTACTCTCTGATCAACACTAAGGAAGCTTTGTGGGCTTACAATGTATTCGTTCAAATCAAAAGTATTACATGCTTCCATTCTTCTAGTATGCCTTGCCTTATTAACATTAATTAAGGGCTAAGGAATTTAAACCCATTTGGTAGGGTTTCTCTCATAGCTTGACAATTCGATTAATTGTTGTGACCATTACTAACCAATGGAATATCGAAAATTTTTAATCGCCCAAGTGGAATTCAATTGTATGCCAATGTAAAATTCACGTTTGCTTATCAAAATGTTCTTTACAACACGGTGTGCAAAGCTGAAACCAGGCCCGGGCCTGGAATTATTGGTAAGCACCCTGAAAAATTTAACTCTTGGGCCGAAATTTATCATATCTTGTTTGTCCATGCAAATCATGCAAATCATCTTGTAGTTCATCAGTCCATAAATGACTTTTGTTGACTGTTTAATATATTTGTAGACCTGTATTAAGGTAATAAATCTATTTAATAATAATAATAATAAGTGTATGTTCATTAATTGAATAAGATGATCGGTTGAATTTAATGCATCAATTCATGTGATGACTTACAAGAGTACAAGATGAAATGAGATCTCAAATGAAATATAATAATAATGCACGCTGAATACATGTACATGTAGAACTTTAAAAGAAATGTATAAAACAATAAATTTTTTCACCCGGGCCCGAGTTTAAAAGCTATCCGCTTGGCCTCATGTTATTTATTTGATTCCTATTAGTAGAAATAGTAGATGACATTATAAAAGTATTCTGTATTTTCTAAGCAGTAATGAATGGAAAATATTTGGCAGTCATGTGTTATCATTATAAGTCATATCATGAGTAGTTCTTGGATCAGAATTTGTTGAGTGGAACAATTTGGGCCGGTAGAATATGAGGTGCGGGGCAATATGGAGCAGATGACTATTAAATGGAGTGGGTCAGGTTACGAAATTCTGCTCCAATTCTAACTGTGATAAAAGGCCTGGGGCAAAAAGAAACTTAATGCTAAAATGATTCATTAAGAAATAGCATCTAATTATTTAAGTGAACGCAATCTCTTTTTAATTAAAATAATTATTTCTCATGCAACTTAGAACAATGTTTAATGTTACTTCATTTTCCAAAGAAGCAAGATTTAAAAAAAGTGGAAGCTCTAAAATAGATAAAGAAAAATGAGGGTGAGGTGAACAGCTGTTGAAAAAATTGAAGAAATTTTTCAATAAAGTTCCACAAAGAACAAAACACTTCTTCGTTTAATATAGAAATTTTTTAGCATGTTAGAATAAACGGTAAAAATGCTTCTAAATCAACTGCACTAAAATTCATTTGATAGTTCTTTTGGGTGTATATAAATCGCTTTTTTGCTTACGAAGAAAATTTAAGTCAAATCATTAGTAATAAAAAACTAACATTAAACGCCGTAAAATTCAAAACAACTTTTAAAATAGCATTGGTCAATGACTTTCAAAAGACATCGTATGGGATAAATTTCCAAAATCACTTCAGAACCACGCTTTCGTAAATTCCTATAATCTAATCCCTTTATTGCAGCTTTGCTATGGGAAATGTTCAAAAAGTAATATCAAATTTTTCATGAAATGCATATTCAAAAAAACGATTTCTTCAAACTTTGCGTGGATATTTATTTGAGGAAATTTATAGGTCCCGATTAAAATTTTCCTTCATGTAAGGCTGGCTGCATTTTATAGATAGAAAAGGTTCCTCTTATATTTGCTTCCAGTTTAAGATGGCGGGGGAAGGGGGCAAGATGGTGCAGCGGTCCCCCTTCATGGTGAGTTGATTGAATTGACTAGAGTTTTATCAAATCTAAATTTCGAATTTCTTAGTAATACTTGATTGAAATAAATTAAATTGTATTTAATATTGCGCTAGATATATTGAAACATATTTTTGCTGCAGAAATACATTTATCCAGTTTTCAATTCGAATGTGAACTATACTATTAATAATTCATAAAACTCGCAAGTCATTTCTAGGTGAATAAGAAATTTTTCTAGATCGTTATAAAAAATCTTTAATTCCTTAAACCAGGTTTTAAATCTTTGATTAATATCTAGAAAATAATGGTGTTATTTTAAAATCTACTTCCATTTTAACTGCAGTATATCATATATAAAATGCTTCTTATTATGGTAATAATCGATTTCAAAATAGTTTAGTAGTAGAAAATTAAAATTATAGGCCTATATTCTGATATTTTTACACATGGGATGGGAAATTAAAGCAGATTCTAGCACATTACTTCGGATAATCAAATGTTTGGAAAATAACATCTGATCCTTTGTTCTCTTTCAATAAAATGATTAAATTTCCTCAAAAAAATAATTATTTTTCAACAAAAACAATTTTCTAAAATATCACACGTGCAAAAATTTTTTTGACACTCCTTTAAGAAATTTTTTTCGGCGCCCTTGCTATAGAAGTTCTTCTTGGTCAACACAATCACCAGATGTTAAGTGTATCGAAATTAATTGCTATCAAATAGCTAAGATAATTGAAAGATTCTATAAATATCCCAAAATGATGAAGTATTTGGGACTGTGTTGGAAAATGTGATGTTTGTTGAAAGTTATTATTGCAGACAGAAAATTATTAATTTCATAACTAGCTATGTTCGTCCATTAGATGACGCATTTAATGTATCAACTGTTATTTTTTATCAGTATTAGAAGCAAATAATGTTATAAAAAACTGTTCTCTTCTTTTTTATAACACTGTACATGTATGTGCAATTGTTGTATAGCAAGTAAATTTCAATGCAATTTAGATCAATTTTTTAAGCTGATTATGAATTTGGCAATATTTTTTTAAATTTAATGGAAAAATTCGTGACAGATTTAAGAATATTCTTTCTTTGCTGATTGTTTACACTTGTTATTGATTTGCCTTTTTCTTTAGCTATTTTATGTTATTATTTTATTACGAAAATCTTTATTTTATCATTTTACTATGAAAAACTAAAAAATATGAAAAATAATTATACAGTATTATTCGAAATAGAATCCAGCATAATACTTTTTGCAGATTTTCCAGCACAATGGAACTCAAATTATTGAATATTTGATGCATTCACTCTCCACCCTGATCACTCATAGAACATAGCACTCAACCATACTGTTGACAAATGATCTGTTTTCAGTCTGTGGGCACAATGATCGCATAACTCCTTACCTTTACGATTTACATTTGCTCCCGGTGGATGAACGCATTAAATTCAATTTACCGTGTCTTACTTTCAAAATCGTCAATAAATTTAATTTGCCTCTCTCGTTTTCTTATACTCTTCAGCCTTGAAGAAGTTTAAGGAACATTCGACAATCTAAAGATTTTGACATCCCTTTTGGTCGTACCAATTTTGCGTTACGTAACCTTAGCATTGTGGGTCTGAAATTATGTTATAGCATTCCTATTAATTTACGAGAGTTGACGTCATACAAAGATTTCAAGAAGCACTAAAAACGTACCTGTTTCATGTTTATTTCTACAACTAGCGATATAATCGTTGAATTCATATTATGAAAGATTCATAGTTAATTTTCTTAAATTCACTAATAGCTTTTCTGTAAAATTGCCTAGCGCAGGGCCTATGGGATTCTCCCCTTTGCCGGTACTGAGTTTAGCATCCTCATTTCTTATTCTTTAACAATTTACAATTTAGACACAACAACATGCTCAACATCAAATTTTCGGATCTTGTTTCTACCTGATTTGCTTTCCCATTTAACTTGAGTGCATTTTTTTTGTTTGTGGGGTGAAAAGTATTTTACCACTACTAACAGAAGCCATGCAGTAGAAGTAATATCAATTAGAAGATTGCTCTCCATACACGTGAAATAACAAAAAAAATATATATATATATATATGCCACCAGGTACTGGAAGTTAGTATCGGCCAGACCAAGTGTTTTCAGATTAGCTTGTAATTTGTTATATATATATATAT
>CABFPE010000019.1:173118-195878 GCA_900660155.1 Hofstenia miamia | reverse complement strand
GGTGTTAGGGTGTGTCCACGAGGTGCTGTGCACTTTCTTGTGCTGGAAAAATGTATTAGCAAGAGCTAGCTTCTGGTCAACCAGGAAGTCTACCAGCGTTACACCGTTTGGTGTACTATCCTGAGAGGTGGTGAAGCCTCCTGTCGCTCCAGGTATAGAGCTCAAGGTGCCACCAACCCTGCAGTTAAAATCCCCAGCCACGAGGAACTTCCGTCTAGGTCGACACGCAGATATGACCTTGGAAAGATTGCTGTAGAACTCAGCCACTTCTTTCTCTGTAGAATGAGATTCAGTTGGTGCATAAGCAACAATTAAGTCCCTTATGCCTGAAAATAGACTACTTTGAAAGGTTAGCAAATAAAATTTTTTTTTTGAAAGGTTAACAAATAAAATTTTCGACACTTATTAAATTTTTTTTAAGTATCCAAAGCCATTACATATTCTAATCTCCAAACAATATTTAATAAATCCAATATTAATTGTTTTAACTTTTGTAAATGAAATTGATATATATATATATATATATATATATATATATATGTATATATTTTACTCATAAGATACATGTAATTCCATGCCTTTTACCCTATTTCCACTAGTGTAACAAACCGATTTGCTTACATTTTTGAACAATTTTGTCCAAGCCTGTTAAAAAGTATTGAAATCCTTTTACATGGACATTTATGGCGGTGGGCCCGCTCATACCCAGATTTGATAATATTTTGAGATATTGAGAGGATTTCCTTTAACTTCGTGGTGAATTTTCGCCATTGCTTCATCAATAGTGAACATAATATCCTCAACATATATTATTTTTGCTCTTATTAATTATAAATGGAGGGTGTAGCCCTCTACCACTCTGAATTTACCAATCCTTCAATGGTGAAAAAAACAAGAACTAAATTAAAGAAATCATATATAAAGCTGATATTTATAACGACGTCATTAGTAGTCAAATTTGTTAGTTCTAGCACAAGCTTTCTAATTGTATTTAAAGTCAACTGAATTAGTTGCATTATAAAATTTACTTATATAAAATGTAATTTTATTCCAAAAATCGGTCAAGGTGGGTTTGAAAATCTCAGCCCAATTAAAACTATGGTTTACGTAAGTAATTGTAGCCTGGATTAGAGAGTGACATCTGGTACCCGTCTAAACACGACTCGATTTTAGATCCGATCGGATCGAGTGACCAAAAGCGAGAGAAGACACGCGAAGATTTCAAAAATATTGCAAAAATAAACTCTATAAATGCATTTCACGATTTAGCTTATAACATTTTTAATTTTTTGACTTAATTGATCAAAATCAATTTTGAAAAACTGACAGGGGCATTTTACCAAGTCCCCCCCTTCCTACGTACACCACTGTGTCCGAGCATTCGCCCAAAACGCACTATCATCATCTTTAGACTTTCTATGGGTAGATAGAGCAGACATGGAATACATGTGAACTAACGTAGCCTTCATCTTCATATATTTCAATGAAATCATGCGTTTTCCTTCTCATCTAAGCAAGCATTGCCAATAATTTCAACAGGAAATATTCTATCTGATATATCTAATTTATACAGTTTCATAACTGATGCTTGTCTTTCAAAGTCCGCGTGGATAGACCACATTTTTCTAAATTCTTAAATTTGGAGTAGGATTCATAAGCATATTCAATGTCTGATTTCCTAAAGGATTCATCCAAAGAAGTAGTCAATTTGTAAGACCAGTTTCATCTCACCACCAAGTTCAGCAATATTCAAATCTGAAGAAATATCTTTCGATTGACAACATAATATTTAATAGCATTTCAAGGGCTTGCTTTTTCTTTGAAACATCAGTTATATTCGCCCATATTATGGATTTTATGTTCTTTTTCGAATAACTGTTAATCGATGAGACCAATCGTGATGGATTGCGATAAAATTAGTACATATTTCTTCTGCTACCAACCGCTTTCTACTACCAATGACTTTTGTACAAAAATATGTAATTTTCATGCATCCAACAGTCACAACATTAGTAATTATACGCTTTGTGCACAACTAAATAGAAACACATTTAGTTAAGATAGTTTCCAAATCGCAATATGATAAGCACTTAACTTTATTTATTGTAAAAATGTATAAAGGATGTAAGATTTATAAAAAACGGGTTCTTAATAACAGAGTGTATTAAAATAATGTTTATAGTAGATACACAAACGCACATCAAGAAGTGTACTCGAGGAGTGTTCTGGCAGAATTAACTCACCTTGCTAAAATTATATTAGGCTTCAGGTGTTGGATTCTGTTTGGTGAGAAATAATATTTTTGCAAAAATATAACATAAAAATACAGCATTCAAAATTAGAGCTCCTTTGTAAATTATCTAGAAGTACAACCCTGTGAACATCTACATGTGTAAAATCAAGCCAAAAAGTAAATTTCGCAATTACAATTAAAAAAATCTGAATGAAATTCACAGTAATGGATTAAAAATTTCTAGAATCTAGAAATTTTTTTCCTAGTGTAATATCGCTACCCAGGTGAAACTAACACTTAATAACTCAATAATATACTTAGATAATTAACAAGAGATCAGCATCAGCCCTCACGGGGTAAGTATTATCCAAAGTTCCTCTTCTTTCCTTTAATTGTGTATAATACACTGCCTTAGCAGACGTTTTAGTAACAATTATAACACAGTATTGTTTAGATACTCCATCGATAGAAGAGGATTGTAATCTCTGGGCGCACTTGCCCGACGCCAAGTCATTGAGATCATAACAGGCTCGACAGAAACTATCCACCACTCCATCCTTGTACGTAGTTAAAGATCCCATCCATTGTGATTCCATCTCAGCTCAGTCTCACGAAATCATATTTGTTATGTGTGCCTTATTTAGTGAAATAAACTACGAACACAATTCGACTTAGTGCTCAAGCTCAATTCGTGTATTGTCAGTAGTTGGCATATACAGACACTAGCTGCTATTACTTAAAAACTTTAACTATCAAATATAGAGCAGCTTCCTACATATAATAATTTCGTACGATACAAACACATAAACTATAAACTACTGACAAGTTAAAATTAAGACACAACGCTAGCTACTAAAAACTATATACAAACGCTAGCTACAAACTACTATTAAAATAACAATAATATCGGTCACATTATCGGTCACATTATTTGTCAGAATTTGGATCTAAAATTCGGTTAAGATAAATAATGATATTTACCTACGATGGCAAAACGCCTTTATTGCATTTATTACTATATGCCAAGGAATGAATCGAGTGCAAGCCAAACGGGTGAAAAACCCCTACACCTTATCCATAACTTAGCTGTAATACAACAATCGAGCGCGATACCCATTATTTACTCCTCCGCTAATAGCACTACGATTGTTGCACACAGAAACCGTTTAGCTTTGCATTATTTAATAAATCAAACCGCAATAACAAAGAGAAAATATAACGAGGTTAATGTTCATCAAATTCACAGCTCGTAGTTCTTATTTATACAAAATTTATTAAAACATATTTACCTATTATTGATGTCAAACAAGTACCAGTCGCCTAATTTCAATTTGGGTTTTCCCACGCTAAATATTTCTGCGTACCTCGTGGCTATGCAGAACTGTGTGCAGGCGATTCGTCTACACTTAATTTTGTCAAACCTTTTCGGCGACTAATACTTGCCGTAATTACACTGTCAAAATTACTAAACGCATTTTCCAAGAATTAACAGAAATCATTGATAGAGTTTTGGTTAATATTCTTGGATGATGCTACACTAGGGCTAAGATCACTTCACAACCATTCTAATACCTAATACACATTATATGTTTCCAGAAGACAAAAGTCAATGAAGTTTTTAAAGCTATGGTTAGACTATGTCTTTGGTAAAGCATGATCTGCTACATCTTGGTAGAACTGGAGGTCTAACCACCCGAGATAATTAGCGATGTGATTTCGTAACTGCTTTTACTATCAATCACATAGTCCAATGTGGCCGAATATAGCAACTAAGAATATATTTTCTTGTTTTTGCACTTGACAAGTTTTGTCATTGGATAGAAGAAGCTCTTCTTTTATCCTATTTCTAAGTTCTTTTATAATTGCTTTTGAAAATGGGCCTTTCACAACAAAACAATTTTTTATAAATTGCGTAAAAATCAATGTTAACTTAATAATCCATGTCCACTAATTAAGATTGTCCACATGATTTTACATGCATGTAAGTTTGAGCATAGAGGCATATATTGAAACAATTAGAGGCTTTGAATGTATGTAAAATTAATGTTTCGTCTTGCTTAAGAAACCTGAGACTGCTTTTTTATAAAAATATATGTTAGGATAGCGAAAAAAGAAGTTTTCGTAGACAAGAAACAATTTGATCAGATTACAAGCTGGGATGATTAGTCAATAACCAATGCTGTATTTGTGTATGATTTTGATAACAGCTTAATTTTTTTTAACCTGCCGGGCAATAGTATACCAATTTGGAATGTGCTCTTTCAACAATAATTTGAAAGCCACATATTCTGAATAAGGTGAGTCTTATGATACATCAATATTTGATAATGTTTGCAACATTCAGTGTGTTGCTAGGAAAAATAAAAGGTTCAATCATTTTTATGTGGAAAAGGCAACCCAGTGTCTACTAGTTTCTTTGTATTTTTTGTGCAAGGATGTTTTTGATTTGTCAGTTGATGGTGTTGTTGAGGAATCCTTCTTCCATTTTCGTTGAACAACTACAACTGACTGTAGAGAATGATATTCCAAAACAAAATAAATTCATTCTTAAGTATTTTACATAACAAAGACATTCAAAATTTAATTTTAAGACAAACTAAATTGTAAAATGTTTTTGTTTACAATTGCACATAAATTTTAGAAGATGAGTAAGATTCACAATTGTAATTATTATCAGTTAAATTGTTAGCCTTTTTAATAAGTCATTTTTATATCACGGAGAGAATTAATGAGTATACATTATATGCTTTCATAAAACCATATTGTTATCAGAGGCAATTTTGGCACCAAAGAATCAACATAAAATAAGCAAATAGTAACATGAGCGTTGTGTTCTATTAATTTTAAACTAAGATGGGTATAATATTATATAATAACGTATATAATAAATAGTCGCTGTAACTTATGGGACATACGCTTAAAAACAATGAGAAAAATTTTAAAATACAAAAAAATTGTGGAAGTAAATACTACAGACAGGACAAAGTATATTGATATATTAGCAGAGTTTATCCCATTAGCGGACCCGTGTTATCGTACTGAAATAATTCTTCAGCAAATTGGAGCGACTCCCCATACTTGAAGACATACCCAAAAATTCTTAAGAGAAAGAATCTGCAAATTTTTCATTGCCCTGAAAACTCACCGAACCTTTCACTTATAAAAAAATGTTTGAGGGATCATGAATACATTTAAAAAAATTTGATGAACTCAATTAAGAACAGAGTTTTGAAATATGTTCACTCCAGAGGCAATGTTGTCTAATTTTTGTTACATAAACTTATAGAAAATTTAATTTGCCATTGATTTATATAAATGTTGTTACTGTGCGTGTCTTTATTACTAAGAGATTTTAAAATTCTGGTTCTCATTTTTTGACCGCAACTATATAATATATATATTGTTTCACCATCGCCGCACTTACGCTATTTCCGCTAGGCGTTTCACAGACAGCTAGCTACTTTATTAGTTCCCGCGCATCTAATCACGCTGCTGACGTCAAGTACAGACATTATATTTTAGTTCTGCCATTGGCAGGTTGTTTTGTGCTGTTTACATTTTAGTTATTATATATAGGCGTATACGGCCATAGTGTGCGCGATCGTTCTAATAAAATTTTTAGTTCCTGTATAGCTCGGTCGTAATTCTTACTAGTCTATTAAATTAGATGATCGTTAGCAGCTACGGAGATGAGGGGGGTTACGCAGCTGGCAATTCAGCCGTAGGACGTTCTCGGCAGTCTTGTCCCTGCGCAAGCCCCTTCCTCTTCGGGGCTTAAGCCGATCCAGAAAAGTAAAGTTCCTAATATGCATTTGATGACCGCTACCTCGTCTCGCTTCGGCAGTTATTGCCGCGTGAATTCCCATGCCTCCTCTAGCAAACAGTTATGCTGTTCTAGCAATAGACACTACTTAGTCTCGATCTTTAGTAAATTTTACATTCCCTAGTAAATAAATTTGGAAAATTTGGCAAAAAATTGCCAAATATTTGGAAAGGATTTGCAAATCGATTCCAAATATTTGGCAAATATTTGCCAAACATTTGGCAAATTTTCCAAATTTTNTTAATTTATTTGATTACATAGGAATCAGTATTAATTCGGAAAATGCTGAAGGACTAGCTAAGCAATACTTAGTATTTTCATTTGCAAATTGCATCATAATTCTGAATAGTACTTTAAATTTCTTTTTCTATTTGTATTCAGTAAAATCATTTAGGGAAAAGTTTTTCAAAGCTATTTTCTTAATGTAGTATACAGCTGGCTTTTCTGTTTATAAAGTGTTTGTGTTTTGTTATAAAAAATTTACCAGAATTTGTAATTATGCGTAAATAGACATTTATTTAGAGCATTTCTTTGAATCAATGTATAAAGTGGTCAATTCTATTTTATTGTAATTGGAGATTACTGAACCTTGTGAAAATTTGCAATTAGGATACAAGAATGAATAAAATGAATTAAATTTTCATGCCCTAAACTTACACAAATAGGCACATGACTAAACCTAGGTAAAAGAAACAGTTGGGATACATAAAAAGTTTACATAGGTATTTTAAAATATTGCAAGTATTATTGAAAATATGTGTTTCAATGTATCCAACAATTCTATTGAACTATATCATTAATTATGGCATCAGTAAGGATTTGGATTCATATTACAAAGAAAAGAAGCACTCAAATAACTTTAACTAGTGTATATATATATATATATATATATATATATAGTTTTTCAATTCGAATAAAGGTAAAACTTGTTTAACTGACTGTTCGGTGTGGCGTTTGTTCATTCATTCTTCATATCTTAAATACTGTTGCATTGAATAAAAAAATATCAATAATATGCAATAAAATATAAATTGGCATTGCTAATCAATTTTGCTATAGTTAGAAACTAATATATATTGCTCATTATTTACATTTAAAAATGCCAAAAGACAATAGAAATAATTATTTATTGAATAATAGGAAATACATGCCGGTTGACTAAGTCAACTTAGAAGCTTAAAGATTTCAGGATATGATGTATTCTAATGATATCATTGATAGCTCTTGCATAAGCTCATCAATGAAGTTAATTAAGGGGATAATATTCGAACATATCTATAATTTGTACAATGCACTTCAATTTGGGGTTTTAATTCCTATATATAAGCATTACTATTTGATGAATAAGATCTGAATTGATAATGAAAATAGTTTTATATACAATCTTTGAAATATTTACTGATACCATATAGAACTATCTTAGAGACTATGAATTCCTATAATTGAAATAATAAAAGATTTTCAGATTTGAAAATTTTTGAAATTTTTCTAATAAACTAGTGAAGCTGACGTCAGATTCGTAATCAGGGTGAAAGTTTTTATGTTGAAAGTAATGAAACATCATACACCTTTGTATACATATACTCAGAATATATTTGCTTATTTATTAATTAGTTATATGCATACATATATGTATATATATATGAAATATATATATATATATATATATATATATAATCATATACTATCGACGCGTTTCGACATTCTAACATGCATTTCAAGATATTCACGCTGTTTCTTCCTTCGATTTTAAAATATACTTAGCTTGCTGAGGTCATTTCCCTTGTTCATTAATGATCATGCAAACAATTTAATTGCAATACTTTCTACCATTTTCGTGATGTTTAATTAATATCTTAAAATTACTTATTTTTGGTTGGTGTGCATGTAAAAATATTCTTGTTCATATATATATATATATATATATTTAGGGTGTTGCAGTTGCCCCTCAACATTTTTTTTCGTAGAATGCTGTTCAACACATAAAATCTGTGTCTTGGTCTAAAAACAATCTGTGAGAAGTTTCATGATCTTAGAGTAATATTTGAGAATGCTCTATCCATTTGTAAGGCACCACTTTCAAATCCTCAAGTGTTCATAAAAGTGACCTAAATATCTCTAGAATTGGCTTAAGAAATTGAAACATTATTTTATTTAACTTTGTGTTTTATTTGAATTTAAAATTTAGCTTAAATCTAGTTGCATTAATCTAACATTAATAACTAGTCTGTATTTTAATTGTTGTCATACTTAAATCTTTTAAGTTCTAACTTTAAATAAGCAGTTAAAGTTAAAGTATTAAGTTTAGGTGAAAACCAATTGCTCTACTAAGATGAAAGTTATTTTTTAAACTTAGAGGATAACATGTTAGTGAAAATATAACCGACTAACATCCGAATTTACCTGTTAAATTGACTGCATTTAAAAATATAACTATTCTCTGGTAAACGCAAACCAAGTCAGGTTAATCAAGAATTATATAATTCATAACAAGGTTA
Organism: Hofstenia miamia; assembly: GCA_900660155.1. Taxonomy (NCBI): domain Eukaryota; kingdom Metazoa; phylum Xenacoelomorpha; order Acoela; family Hofsteniidae; genus Hofstenia; species Hofstenia miamia. The sequence goes on along the minus strand of CABFPE010000019.1, from coordinate 187,324 downwards.
TAAAATTTTTCTAACAGAATTGAAATACGAACCCTTATTGATTGGGCGAAAACCACTTGAACTCAAAATTATCCAGTCGCATGGATCGATCTAATTACTTGTTCATCAAAAAGTTAATCACTTTTGAACGCTGCGTTACTCATTTCAGTTCTAGCATTTACGTTTTTGATTAATCGAATTAGATTAGTAATAATGTTTACCAGATAAAACACTCAATGTTAGGAACCTCTCTGGGAGAAGTGGACAAGGAGATAAGAGGTACTAAGCTTCCCTCTATTAGGCAAGTGATGTTGTGTCTTTTATCTCACTTTCAAAGTAAGACATGGGAAGACTCATTGTCTCTCACAATTGAAAATGTTGTTATCATTATCAAAATGCAAATGTGCTAACCTTGGAAGGCACAAATAATATTGGTCGCAACATCAAAAAGTTTTATGACAAAGAATATTTACCCTTGTTCAAATTGAGGAGTGTAAGAAGACATGAGCATGAGATTGCTATCATAAAATTTAAGTGTCATTTAAATTCAACAATGCGATTTTACAAAACCAGTGTTTTGGATGACATGGCTGTCCAATAAAAGAATAGATCTAGGTCAGAACAAGAATCCATATATAATGACATAGCATTTATGAAAAGCATGATGACTGATAGAATTGCTTCATACTCAGGTATTGATAAACTAGCATCTCAAGACGCCATTAAACGTGAAAAGAGAAAGACTTTGGAGGACGCAAAAAGAGATGATCAAATTTGTCAAATAATTGAAACAAAGATTTCTGTCACATCCAGCTCTACTTATAGATACAGAGTTTTTTACTTACCTGATTTTAGTATAAGGATTAAAGAAAACGGGAGCCCTTTAGATAAAATGCTTGCGCATGGGATGGAAAGTTGATGGAAACTCCTGATTCAAAGGGTGTTGATGAGCGGTTGCCAATCCTTGTATCTGGCAGTAAGCCAACAAAGCTTCTCGGAGTCCCGACATTTCCAGTTTCAACAAAAGAAGAGGGATTGATTCATGGTGTTGTAGTATCATGTGAAACAAAGAAACTTCTTGATGAATGGAAGTGTGCAGATAACATCATTGGAATGGTGTTTGACATCACTGCATCAAATACAGGTTAGAAATATAGCCTTCTTTTAGAAAAGTAAAATTTTGACTATATGTAATTTAAACATTTTATATTTTAAGGATCTCAAACTGCCGCTTGAGTTTCATTGCAAAAATGTTTGGACCGTTCTCTGCTATGTTTTGCCTGCCAGAGACACGTTGGTGAAGTAATCCTGAGTCACTGTTGGGATTTCCTCAAAGTGGAAACTTCTGCTGGACCTAATATATGATTTTTGTCAGGTTAGTTTTATAAAATTTCGCAAGAACTAAGTTTGTATTGACAGTTTATCTCTGATAACCAAGTACTATTAGCAGCTGTATTTTTTATTGTTTGTAAATCTTTAGGTTCAAGAAAAGTTTTTTGTTACTGGAATCTGTAGAAGGAGCTTTTACTATCCAGAAATGCCAATTGCCTCCTTTTTTCTACTAAGGACGCTGAGCCAGCAAACTTTTCTATGAATCATCCTGGTGCTATCCATAAAGCTCGGCGGATGTCTAAGCTCCTCTATGCTATCAAAATGACACTTCTGTATGAGAAAATCAAGTCTCAAACATATATCGGAACGAAATATCAAATTAATAATATACTAAGGTTCACTGTATTCACAGTGTCTCTGTACGTGCAATGGTAGCTAGTTTGTCCAATTCCAGAAAGGGCTCCAGCAAATGATCTGCTGTTAGTTAAGAGACTTCATGAGTTTTCACAGCATGATGGACTATTAGCAGGAAAAGAACTTGAGACTCTTGGGCACCATACGTGGTATTTAATAGATGAATGGTTTCCAATGGCTCTTTTCTCGACATGAGTTAAGACAAAAAAAGAAATGAGATATCATTTTCTTTTTCGTAGAGGAACCAACACAAGCAAGCGTTCAGTTTTTTACCTTGGAGTATTTGGCAATCCTCATCTTCCATCAGTGCCACAAAGTGGATCTTCTTTAGCTAGTCTTATTGGTCCAGACTCAATTAAATTTTTTGAGATAATCGGTATTCAGCGTATTTCCCATTAGTTGCCAGTCGATGAAAGGAATAATAACGCCGAATTTCAAAAGGCAAAATCTATTGTAAAAAGTTTTCAAGTTGTTAATGAAACGGAGGAACGTGGAGTGAAATTATGACATGACTTTCTCCATGTTTCAAAGAACGAAAAACGATTTCAAGATATGCTACAATTTGTTGAGGAGGAAATTCCTGATCAGAGGAAAATATCAATTACTACTGAAAAGTCTTGGTTCCTGTTACTAGAAAAGCATTAGACCTTGAATGCAAATAAATGTTATTCGTATGGTATTTATTGGTCTTATAAAAATATTTAATCAACTAGAATAAATATTTTATTCTTTCAATAGATTAAGTTGATGTAGTGAATAATGTATTCAAAATATCAAGCTTTTTGGTGAAAAATCAAATGTTCAAATCAGTGGAGCGTTATCAAATTTAAATCAAATAAAAATAAAATAAAATAATTTCACAAATGGGATTTTTACATTCATCCACAGATTTTATATGATGAACAGCGCAATCAGAAAAAGTCGGGGCAACTGCAACATCCTAATATATATATATATATATATATTAGCTTCAATTATTTTCCTTTCGAAATATATTTAGCTAATTATGATGATAGTATACATATATATTTTTTTTATGGGAAAATTTCAAGTGACAGACTTTCCATATAATAATAACGCATTTTTTCGTGAGGATGAAAACCTAAAAATATCTTTTTAATTTCTTATTATTTTTGTTAATTTATTTTTAATTTTATTTAATTTTCATTCCCATCGCTTCTTAGAAACTTCATTATATAACTTAGGTCAATCAATAAATTGTAGAAACAGTCATTGCAGACATCAATATAAACGTTTTATTATAAAGTTGGAAAAACGCTGATGAACAATGCATTGAATACAGGCAAATTATAACATAGAAATGACTTTCAAAAACAAAGATAATTATGAAAGTTAAGTTCAATTCTATAAAATGCACATTTGATGGTAAGTTATAATTTTGAAATGCTATTTGGAAGACCAAGCCTATTCAGACGATGATTAGCAATTTTATTACAACTTCAAGTATTGGAAATCATTCCGTTTTTGTAGAATTAGCATTAACAATTGTTTGAATTTTAAGTCGATACTGTGTTAAAAAATAAGATTACACTTTAGATGAAATTCTAAGCTTATAAACTTGTTGAGTGATAACAACTATTGCACTCACTGCTTGAATCACTTGCATGCAATGTTTTTGAACGCTTGCAACTCCAGCAAATCGGGATTTTGGAAAATTTTATGTGAGATCCCAAAAATTGATTTCCCATCAAATTTATGCGGCTTGAGCCAGGACCTTGAATTGTCATACTGTTTATGATAAATGTAATGGCAATAAACTAAGCCTTTCAAACAGTTGGAAATTATTAGAATGCAAATAAAACAACTGAAATTTAATTAATGTTTTGTAATATCAGCATTACATATCAGCTACAATCTGACTCTAATTAGAGATATTAGTAACAATTCAAATACATCGGTTGCTTGAGTAATGGAATTACAATAGAATTATAAAATTTTCTTTTTAATTTATTGTTTATAGTGATGTTTGTTAATTTTTACTCCAAATGTCTTTTAGTTTAACTAATTTAGGCGATCGCATTCATCAGAGTGATACTGGCGATTCTAAAGACAAAGCAAGTTTTTCTTTTTTGTGAAAATACTTGAGGTCTTCAAAGCAAGTTGTTATAATTTTTGACATGAATGTTTTTAATTTCGTGTTTGAGGGCTCGTAATTTTTGTGGTGGAATACATATCATCGAATTATGACAGATGGCTTTAAAGTAGATTAGAAATATTGGCCCTGAATTTCTAATGGCTTATTTTTAAAAAAAATTATTTAACTCTAATGGAGAAACTGGCTATTATGGCTATCAATATAGTTATGCAATACATCCGTAGTATTAGTTTTTAACAATGTATGCAGATAGTGCTAAGGAATTTTCTATATTTGTGCTCAGTTTACTAGTGATTATTAAGAAATATTAGGCTTATGCCATCCATTTGTCATTATTAATTGAATTCTTAACTGAAAACTATCCAAGTTTGCAATGCAGCAAGAACAAGCAAACTGATTAATTGTTGAAAAGAACTAAAATTAATCTAGCTGTGCATAAATAAAAATTTTAAAATGCCATAAATGGTTAATGCAAAGCTGAAGCGGGTGGACCTAATTCCACTAAGATGAATTTAACAAGGTCATCAAATAATTTTTAAGGCAATTTCTCAAGCTTGCATAGTGGTATATATTGATTTTCATTTGGTGCAACTTCAATGACCCATCGACTACAAAAATTGTATATAATGTCTACTTTTTCCCAAAAATTCTTTATAATGAAAATGTTAAAATCAGTAGCAAATATAAAATCTACTTGCAGACTCATAGAGCAGAGTAAGGATATAGCATTGCAAAACAGAACAATGCAAAGTAAGACGTAAGATGTATACCAAAACTGATTTAAAAATGCAAGTCATTGAAGGAAGAAGTGGGGTGTTAATAAAAATGGAAACCACTACCTATAGGATAATAAAGTCATTCCACTAATTAGAAGATTAAGGGAATTGGTGGAAATTTCTTTGCTATAAGGACTTATGCTAAATTTCAAAAATAATATATTTTATTATGTGTGCTTTGGCATTGTGCCAACATTTTTTTATTATCAAATGTGGATTCTATAAGTGAATATAATAGGTATATCATTTCTATAGAAAATGCAAACAAAATTACATATATTTAGACAATATTAAAAAAGGGTATTGCTATTAAGTAAAATTACAATTAGATGCTCGTAATTTTTTTTCCAAAATGTTTGGCTATACTGCTAGGCCTGATATTACTTTGTACAATGACTATGACAGTACAATATTTCTAACAACATCTTGTTTTTTTACCCAAGTCCCAAGTCTTCCAAGTACAAAAAATTATTTTTGAAGCAGAACGTTAATGACGAGCAACGCAAAAAACAATTTAAACTACACCGAAATATGCCAAAAATCTGAGTTTTGTGAAATATTTTAAACCTTTAAATGCAAAAAGCAAGTAGTTTAGTAATTGCATGCACAAAAAACATTTATGATTAAAATTGCATTGGTTTTAAAGATAAATTCCTTTTTAATCCACGAAGATAAGCTTTTTTCGTCATATTGATTGTAAATAACAAATGGATTTAAGAAAATAAAGAGAAAATTTATTCACTTGCAACCCTGGGGTTGAATAATAGTGAAATATACAAACTTGTAACATTAAGTATAATATGCAAATGGATATTCTTTTTGAATCTGTGACGGAACAAACGATTTCGTAAATCGGAATGTCCTAACTGATATTTGGCGATTGCGATGAGCTCGTAAATGGTAGAGAGATTCTCGTTCTGCGGGTATTAGATTGTGTAGAGGGTGGTTTAGGTGCTGCAATTTTTTCCAGAGTCGATCGCAAAGACTTTGGCGACGAGTGTACAAGGTAGAACAGTTTAGTTGTACTCCTGCTTCACTATATGTTGCATTTGGGACCATTATTCGGAAAGCCCGAATACTTTCCAATATTTGTGGCGGCGGAACGAATTTTGATTAGCGGGGCAATTTACATTTATTAATCAGCTTATTAATTAAGTAAGAGAACTTTTAATTTGGAATATTTTTTGTGAAAGGTTGATTTTAAGAGGCAACAGCTCCCTCTGTCTTCCAACTTCCGCATTACTGCTTATTACTACAATGGATATCAACATGATTTATTTTAATTTAATTCAATTCGAAATAAATGTTGACACTTCATAATTGAAAGCTTCCGTTTTTATTGGTGGTGTATATTCAGATAATTAGCAGATATATTTTAGTCTCATTAGTAGGACACTGATACTTCTCATCAATAAATCTGATTTTCTGCAGTAATTATAAATTTTCAAGTTTATTTGTTTCATCTGGTTTTATAGATTTCGCCTTGCTCTATTTTTAGAAATTCATTTGAATTCTTGTAATTGGGTTATTTTGAACAATTACTGCTCTTACTTTTTCAAATGCTTGCTAATTTTCATAGTTAAATTATACATGCTGGATTCTAAATATATTGCATCCATGCAAATACTTTTGAATTTGCGGTTTATGCAAACTAAAAATGCCAGTTTTTGAAATTTTAAAGATTTTTCCATATTCTTAGATAATTTTTTTTAAAATTTTTAAAAATTATTTGAAGCATTTTATACATTATAAATTTAATAATGAGAACATTTCCAATATTTTTTCAGTCATGCACTTAATTATTCGCAACACTAGGCAGCATATATTGATAAATTAAGTATAATTTAATCAATTTCGATGTTTATACCATTTTGTAATTTTCTACATGCATGACTGATTTAAACAAGTATTAAACTTTTTGTGTTTCTTACTAAATTCTTAGAAATATAAGTAGTTGTCCTGTGATAATATATCTGATGTTTATACTAGTGCACTAAAACCTTACTAAAGTATTAGTTTTGTTTTGTACTCCACAGAAAGGATACAGATTGCATATAGATGTTTATCAAGTCAAATAAGTTTGCAATATTTTCTAAACAAAAAACAACATTATATATATATATGTTATATATATATATATATATATATATATATATATGTACATCATCGATAAGTGACACCCAATGTGTAGCAATTGCTTGAATTGATAAATTAGAGTAAGAATGTAATATTATGTGTGCTCAGGCATCAAGAATAATATTCCGCATTCCTCCGTTGATAATTGCAACATATTCAGTAAAACTAAGTGTCACTTATAAATCCGTTCCGCTTCAAGATATTATTTAGTTCTCAATAATAGAAGTATATACATATATATATATATATATATATATATATATATATATATATTAAAATGTTTGAAGATTTGTACATCATTCTTATATATATTTTTATAAATATGTATTTGTTGTACTGCAATTAACATGAAATAAAGTTAGGAAATATAAATATAAAATATAATATATTTATATATATATATATACATTGCGAATGTAATTTTGATGAGCTTGTGACATTTCTGTTATTTCACTTTTAGCTATATTCTGTGAAAACGATTTCACTCTCTAATTATCATGCATTACCACTAATTATCTCTTTACATTCTCACGTTGCATTTTAAGTGGTGTTGATGTAAGGAGTGTGATAGTTACTACCCTGTTTGTATAATTGTGTTAGTAAAGAGGAAAGTAATTAATATGATTAAATAAAAGGGCACATTTCAGTATTTCATTTGCGCTTATCATTCTCAGCGGTTACATTAGAATTGGATGCCGGAAATTCTTTTAAAATTTACCATAGATGTTACAGGGCAGCCTTATTCACCTAGTCTGTTCAATGTTTTTAATGATTATCTGAGTTGCTAACGTTAGAAAAATATGTATATTCAAATAAGTGGATGAATTTTTTTTGAATCATTAACATAAGTTTTCTCAGTACAAAACCTTAAATTGCTTTATTGAAAATTCGAGTAAAACCAACCATATTCTAATGGATTAATTAATTTGCTATTTAACGGTTCTTTGAAATATTTGCTTATTTGATAATCGTAGAAATCCATCCAAATTAAATGATGCCATTAATGATAAACAATTATTTTTCTACATTTCAAATTCAATTGCTTCATGGTAATTGAAAATGCAGAACAAACAATAGCAAAAACATATAGATCTGAAGTTTTTATTGGAAATGCAACATTTCTAAAAATCTATTGCACTCTTTGTTTCTGAAGCTCTTTATTTGTTTCAAAGCGAATGTAGTAATTGTAAGGCCACAAGAGTGAAAGATTTTGTGATATTTAGATAAAATATGAAAAAGTTCGCTTCTACTTGCAAGAGAATGGAAGAAAAAGGCGACGAAAATTCAAATGGATTTTTTCATTCAAATTAACAATATTTCAAGGGTGGTAAATCAAACAAAAATTACACTGCCATAAGGTACTCGAGATTTCCTACAAGGTGATGTGAAGGAAATATGTGCAGTTATGCAATAGTTTTTCAATTATTGATATTATTATTATAGGTGTCTCGTATTGTCTGATTAACCCCAAAACCGATTCGCCCTAGGCCTTGAAATAACTACCTACATAAACAAAGAACATAGAATCACAAAGAAATGCAGTAAATCACATGTTCCATTTTTTGTTATTGCAATTTAAGTTTCAATGTTCTCAATAAATTTTTTGTGGAATCCACAGAATTAATGATTAGTAAAATCAAATTTGTTTGGGGAATTTGTGGAATACATAAAAATAGCTGACTATAGAAATTGAATTTCTTATAGAAATTTTGTGAAAGAATTTGATCTGAAAGTTAAACAATCAAGTCAACGTGGGGTATTAGTGTTGATATGAATATGTAGATGTCAGTTAGAGTTTCATATTATTATAATTGTTTGCGAAAATTACAAGTGTTTTTTAAACAACTTTGCATTTATTTTTAGTCAAGGTTTAATATTTACTTAAACCCTACGCCAAAAAATTATTTGAAAATTTCACTTCCTTCACCAAACATACTCTCAACCAGGGCGGACGTGGGTACAGACTTTAACCCGCAACGAATAAAATTCATACTTGCGCTATACTCATGCGATCAATAACAGTATGACAACATATAATGTGCAATGTTTTAATTATTAAATTTTTGAAATTACCTACAAATTGTTGACACTTTCGCAACATTTGGAGACAAAATAACCAAGAAATTACTGTAGTCATTTTATAGTTCATTTTGGCGACAAAGTTACCAAATCATACTTTTGCAAGAAATTAACCAGAAATAACTACTTTGTAACCAAAATAACGAAATGTCTCCAAAATGTCACCTAAAATGCTATTGGGGATTATATAAATAGTAAATTTTATCAAGTACATAGACAGATTTGCAGACATAATGCTGAAAAATATTTATGTGACTTCATTATCGGAAGAGAATCCATAGAAATGCACTTTAAAATGATTTCTTCGAAAGTCTCCTAGGATTCCATTCAACTAAATACTAGCATTATAACATGGTGTTTTAGGGTACCTTCTCTATTAGCCTAGTAATTCTTCTACACCTACAGTCATTCATCATTTTCATCATAATTTTTTAACTGCCAACCAGACCTGATAAGGCATAAACCCGTAATATTAATTTAATAACTACCATTAACTACGCATTAAATCCCAGCTCCTCATTACTTTAGACTGTTTTGGAATAGCCAAGGAAGCTTCATATCGAAAAACTTTGTTAGTCCTAATTTGCTGAATTATATTTTTAAAGTACAAATCCCTTTGTCTAACGTTTAATACAATTTTCTCCAAACCTATTACAAAATTTGGGAATTCAGGGATTTTGAAACCTATATGGGAAGCGTGAGTTCCTGCTATGGTGAAAATTTGTGAAAAAAGTATTCCTATGCTTGAAGTATATGAAAATATTAACTTTCTTTCAATGGAAAATGCAAAAACGTTAAAAATTTCCCCATAGCTAGTGTTTAGATACTAAAGCGGTCAAAGCCAATGACAGCAACATTTAGCCTCAACTAATTTGTTTTCTTTAAATAGATCATCCATGTTCCCTACAGGGGTAGCGTGTGCAAAGACAGAACTCGTAGGTTTAAAAAATGAAGACAACGGAAATTTTTATCATCAATTTGTACATCGCGGTGGTTTTAATTAATTTGAAGTGCATTATTATCTAATGATTTAAAAATACTTCTTACATGACGAATAGAGTAACCCTAGTATAAATAAGTAAGCTTACTCCAAATATGAAAAATTTACTTAATGCAAATAAAACTTCTTGAAAGCTGAAATAGGGCATGAAACCCAAGAATTACAAAATTTTCTTGTCTTTGCCTTTGGTAATTCTCTTTTTGTTATCACTAGTTATCAACGTTAAAAATAATGAAAACTTGTAACAGAAAAGTAAACTTAAATAATGTAAACTTAGAAAATTAATTTTTTTACATCATTGCAGATCTCTAGTTACTTTATATTATTGTCCTTGAACAAATCTTGAAACCGTTGTTGAAATTTTCCTATAGTTCAGAAACGTTGTTGCAGGTTCAAATAAAGTTAATTGAGTGTTTTCATTGAATAGAACGCAGGTTTATAACTACGCTTTAAATAAATTTTTAACAAATGGAACTATCTGTATAAATAAGAAAACCTGGTTTTCCTGCATTTGCAAGGAAACTTTGAGTTCGGTGTTCAGAATCACAGGGAATATTTATGCCAGTTCTCATGCATTTAGTCTGTAATGGACATTCTATTGTTATTTGATAAACTTAGTCAAAAAGATCTCTAGAGTGATAACTGCTTGGTTGAATTAAGAAAATATTTTAGACTTGAATAGAATCTTTGCAATGCGATCGAAAAATTAGGCCTTGTCATTTGCAAGCTTAGAATAAACGTTTCCTAAATTTAGCTAAAACATGCCACGTGACAATTGTGTGATAACACGATATAATCGGTCATTCTCAAAACCCCTCCAATTATAAAAGCCTATCTCGACATTGGCCTTGTGATTAAAAAAATGTGTATGTATACACCACTATAATTTAGTGCTGCTATGCAGTTTATCAAGAAATCATAATAACTATTTTTCATACATGTTATCAATATGCAACACAAGCCTATCAAAGTTTGACATAAGTTATGTCTGAAATTCTAATGACTCTCAAACCTAAACAATATTCAAACCAAATTTGATTGAACTGAGAACATTGAATTTTAGTTTTATAATATGTAAATATAATGCAAACTGATTGAGAACTGAAGGATTACTATTAATAAGGCACATAGTAAAGGAATGTCGCCTCAAAGCTCCGTCAACATTTCTCCGAATATCTCTGCAATGGGATAAATGGCGATGGCAGGAATATTCCAGTAATGCCCCAATTTTTTGTCAATAAATTCCCTTGAATGGTTCAGAAATGTACCACATGTAACTAAATAGTAATTTCAAGACAGCGTCAAAAACAAATTTGCATTCAATAACTTTTGGATGTTAAATGTTTTGAACATTTAGTCCACATAATTCAAATTACATTAAAGCACAAAACATTTATAAATTATTTTATTATAGCTATATTATAAAGGAAGGGAAGAAAAATTAAATAAATGATTCCAGAATTATTACATTAGAAGATAAAAAGCAGTATTTTTATTTGAAAAATTGCGTTCTGCTAAAACAGACATATTAGCAGCAATTCAGAAAGAAGTTAACAAGCTTAAAAAGTAGGTAAACGCCCAATCATCAAAATGCTTCTACAAGAGCTTAAAGCTTTCCAAGTCAAGTGGCCACTCACCAAACATTTCTAAGCAAAAAATAGATCAAGGAATTCTATTGAAGAAATAATCAAGGGATATTTACTGATTCTAAGAAAATATCACACTAAATAAATATCAACCTTAAAGCACTCAGTCGTTTTAAAAGTTTGTATTCAAATTACTCAGAAGCATGTGAAAATGCTAATTTCAAATTTAACATTAGTTACATTAGCAAATATGAATTTAATAAGCCTATTGCATATATAGATACAAACAAATCAGTTAACATTGCGTTTATAATTAAGAAATAAACGTTTTAAAATCATTTACTATTCGTATATAATTTTGCAATGCATGCAATCACTTTCCTACAATTCTAAAAACTGCAGATATTATTCCCATTTATAAGAAACAGGGTTCTGAACACCGTCAAAATCATCGTTCTATTGATGTCACCAAGCCACTAGCAAAGCTTTTTTGTAAAACTCCTTAGTCTACAAGCAACTTACTATCAAAATAACAATATTTTAAACAAAAAATAGGATTTCGTGAAAAGTTAGCACACTTGACGCTCTTTTATTCATCACGGAAAGTAACAGAAAATAATTGATCAATAGTCAATAGTCTGACAAATGCTGTTGCATGCTTAGACTTCAGCAAAGCTTTCGATAGTTTGGATTATACAATTCTGAAAAATACATTAAAAAATATGGATTTGATGGGAACAGAATATTGATAAATATTTTTCTAACTGATAGAATGCAACCTGTCTCTGTAAATAATCAAATCTCATTTTATATAAAGGCTGATAAAATTGTTGCACTGGCAGCAGTCCTGTATATAAATGATATAAACAATTTTATTAATAAAAGTTGCAAAGTACTACAATACGCAGATTATTCGTTAGTATGTTTGACAAATGCAATCTCTATATTTGCTGCAAATGATCTTCAGCAGAATATAGACTCCAGACGTTCTTCATTAACTAATTTACTTTAAATGGTGAAAAATACAGCTCATAATATTTGCCACCGGAAATAATATATGTCAAAAAAATGTCGAGTTCAATCTTGCGAGAATAAATTTACCAATGAAGCAAAGCACTAGCATTACAGATGAACGTATTGAAATTAGGGAATTTTTAAACACCAACATTAGGAGAATGGTAGGTGGAACCCATTACTTAAGAGAACTAAGGCCAATAATTCAGGAAATGCGGAGAAAAGTTGTCATAAATTCCTTCATAGCCATATGTTTGCATGTCATTCAATGGTAAATGGTATACAACTATCACAGCAAGCTCGTAAATATGGTTTCAACCGGTCAATAGCAGCAATATTTATCCGTAGGCGACAACAAATCAAGTATAACTTAAAAAATCACAATGTATTAGCACCACGATATCACATTCAAAATGTATGCTTGATAAGTTTATAAATTGTAGTCTAGTTTTAGATTGTAAATATTTGTATATGCGTATGTGTTACTTATTTGCAATAGTGGATTCGGAAGAGGGCGTGGCGGGTGCACCTCCTCTAAACTGCAAATTCCAAAAAAATATATTGAGTACATTTAGTAAACTAAAGTATTTTCTTCTCACTCTGTACTATGTAGCCCTCACAAGATATCAAAACATGTGTGTTTGTATATGATTTTAAGAAATATACCTAAATTCAAAAAGGATAGTACATGTACTTAATAAATTTTACGCTCCTACTGACTAAATTTTTTGGGTCTGTCCTTTTTTTATTTATAAATTTGCTTGAGCTAACCTAGAAATTTTGAAAGATTTTGTACAAAATATACATTTATGAAAATATACACTTTTTTAAAATGATAAAATTGCAAATAAAGCTAATATAGCAATAAATATAATTTATAGAACATAGAACATGCACACAAACATAATACATACATACAACACAGCACATAAAAATCAGAGTTAGCAAATCAAAATATATTTATTTCATTTTATATATTTCGCCATTTATTAAATTGCTTTGATGTTCCAAATTTGTACTGATTAGCTAAAATATTTTCCTTTAACATTTTTCTAAGTTTTCTTAAATTTGTTATTGATTCAATATTTTGTGGTAACCCTTATTCCAGGTTCTGATTGTGGATGTTGAAAAAGAGTTGCTCCATTTTAATATTATTGATACATCTACTTGATCTGTGTTTAATATAATCAATTGATTTAATGAATTAGTAACATTAGCAGACATGTGAATATGCTTCAAAAGATTTATGTATTTAACATGTTAATATCATTAAAGCTTGTACAGGGTGCCCAGCAAAAAGTCAAGAAATTTGCAAACTCTTTCAAAATCGCTTTATTAAATTAATAAACATAACTAACTGATTAACATTCTAACTTGATTAAATCATTTTTGTTTTATTCAATGCTTCATTTAGAAATAATTTCATAAGCATTCATTATGACTTCTGAGCAAGTGACCGATTTTCAGCGCGAAGTAATTGTACTTTTTAAAACAGAAAACTCGACATGGGGCCTCTCTAAGACTCCAATCTTGTTATGACAGTGATGGCTCACATTTCGAACATTTCCTCTGAACTCTTTCATTGTAATATTCAATAAAACATTAAAAAGTTTAATGTTAATCAGTTAATTATGTTTATTAATTTAATAAAGCGATTTTGAAAGAGTTAGCAAATTTCTTGACTTTTTGCTGGGCACCCTGTAGTTTATTTTTTGTCTTTAGTTTACTAACACTAAACATAGTAGGAATTGATCAGCTAAAAATCATATTTATT
>CABFPE010000019.1:161324-173109 GCA_900660155.1 Hofstenia miamia | reverse complement strand
TATTGATACATCTACTTGATCTGTGTTTAATATAATCAATTGATTTAATGAATTAGTAACATTAGCAGACATGTGAATATGCTTCAAAAGATTTATGTATTTAACATGTTAATATCATTAAAGCTTGTAGTTTATTTTTTGTCTTTAGTTTACTAACACTAAACATAGTAGGAATTGATCAGCTAAAAATCATATTTATTCGCTGTTGGTACTTATATTTATGTTATTCCGCAGTTTAATTTAATACCGTTTGAAAGAAATAGATTGTATATCAATAAATATTTCAATTATTTTTATGAGGTCGCATGAGTATAGATTTATGCATATTTAAATATTTAGCGGAAGATTTACTAAAGATTATTTGCAAATTGCAAGTTGTTTGAACATTTCCAGAAATCTTCCAGCAATCCGAGCATGTTATACTGCAGTAAGGGAGTGAGATTAGGGTGAAGTTTACATTAAATATTAAGTATTCTATTTTATTCATTTATGGGACCCCAGTATAAACTGAATTCTAAATTTGTGAATTTTGGGTTCAGAGTCTGTTACTTTGAACTATTCTACTTAATCTAAAGCTTACAACTATAATTTAGTGTAATAAATGTATAAATAATTAACAAACACGGTTTATGCACGGCTCCCAATTAGTTGTGAACTACAAATCGATGCATTAAGCCTTACAATTCAAAGCTTGTTGTTTGCTATCATTTGAGACTTCTTAATTGTTAATGATCGAGGGCTACTTTGGTTTTAGCTTTACAACTAATTCGGGGATCAATGCAGCATGGTATGAAAACCTTAAAGTTTGTCCTTACCAGGCGCAGTTTTTTCTGACGGAATAAATTAGTTATTCAATGCAATAATTAAGCTTATTAAAAGTTCAAAGAAACAAAAAGAAACCAAATTTAATGGAGCGAAAACAGAGATTTGATTGTACAAAAAGATTACAGTGATTACCAAATAATACAAATAAACACATGCACGCGTACAAAGGTAGTAGAAATATATTTTATTATAAAATTAGAAGTGAGACTCATTAAGATATTGCAAATTTGTATATTGCTGAAATAGTTTGTGAAACATTTTGATCATCAGTAGTTGTATTAGGGCATTGTAAAATCATGAATCATTTTGTGCCCATTGTCAAAAAAGCTTGATCAGGCGTAGAGGAAATTCCTTCGTCAATATCAGTAGGTATCACCCTTTCTTGGATTGCTACCCTTCAGCATTTCCAATGTGGTGACTACCCCCTTCTTCCCAACTAAATGTTGAGAACCGCTGAGTTAACTAAACTTTTAAAGACATAGAAAATATAAATCAAAAGATTAGGCCATAATATTCGGCTTTTCTACATTTGAAATCTATGGCGACTAAGTATTGCTTATTGAATTCAACAGTGATTATCCATAATCTAAAATCAACACAGTATTTATTTAAATTTATTATGATAATTTTTAAAGGCCTACGAAAAATTCTTTCCAAAAATATCTCTGATACACACATTGCAGCTGTTCCTACGGAATCAGGTAATGCAACCATATACATTAACCTGTTAATGGTCGACACTCATTTGAGCGTTTTTATGCACAGTGTCGCCGCTTTAGCATAATTTTGCTTCCAGATAGTCTCTATAATTCGAAACTACATAGCTATACGTGCTTATAACACTAGACTTCGTGGATTCTTTGTAAACATCATATGATATCAATAACAGCGCTGATTAAACAGTAAAAGTCATCATATGATGCCGGCGCCGTTATGGTGCAGTTGAGCATCAACATCATGTGATGTCGGTCGGCGGCATAATGTAACATGTTCGGACATCATATGATATCAATACCCACTAACAGGTCAAGCATAATTCTACATTAAAAATTTGTGGAGTATTCTATTATAATTGATTGTAAATTTCATAAGCTTAAGTCCAACAAATCAAGTGGTCCCTCAAATATCCCCTCTTGGGCTCTTAAAATGACTGCAGATATCATTGCAAGTTCTTTAAATTTCATCTTTAATGAATCTATAAAATGCAATCACTTCCCAGATTATCTAAAACTTGCTCACATTACTCCTATTTTTAAGAAAAACGATCCTTCAATTGCCACTAATTATCGACGAATTTCAATTAATTCTCCAATAAGTAAAATATTCGAAAGATTATTGCATAACCAAATAATTGAACATTTTAATAAGTATAATTTATTATCGAACACCTAATTTGGATTTCGCAAAAATTTTTCAACCACTGATGCACTATTACATGCTACTGAAAAATGGAGAGCATCCCTCGATTCTAATAAATTTGTAGCTATAGCTTGTTTAGATCTCTCAAAAGCCTTTGATTCGATTAATCACAACATACTTATTGAAAAACTATCTTACTTAGGATTTTCTTGTAATAGTAAGCAATTGATAACTAGTTACCTTAACCAAAGATTCCAGAGAGTTAAATTAAACGATATTTTTTCTGATTGGTTACCGGTTTACAATGGGGTGCCTCAAGGAACGATTCTAGGTCCTCTTCTTTTTAGTATTTATGTAAATGACATGCAGTCAATAACCAATTGCAATCTAATTCAATATGCCGATGACACCTGCATCTTCAGCGATAATACATCAATGCACTCAGCAGTGGAATCAATAGAATTCAATTGCAACAAATTGTCAAAATATTTTTCAATGCATAAGTTGATAATTAATGAAGCTAAGACGGAATTTTGTATTTTGCAGCCCAATAAAAATAACTACGATGTTTCCAAAATGACTTTGAAAATTAATACTGTTAATGTACCTATTGTAGACACTTTCAAGTACTTAGGCGTAACCATTGACTCAAAGTTAAAGTTCAACACTCACATTAACATAACAGTTAGAAAACTAGCTATAGGTATAAAAAGTATGACACTAGTAGTTAAGCAATTACCACCTTGTGCAATTATTCAATTCTTCCATGCTTTTATCATGAGCCACCTTAATTATGCAAACATCTTATTTACTGATTTAAGTGATGTGCTTTATAGAAAACTTGACATTCAATTAAAATGGGCACTGAATATCTCAGCAAAAAATTCATCGAAAACTAAACATTACATTTCTAGGTCAATTCTCTTTCCAAAACAACTCGTCATTTTAAATACCTTGCTAACATTTTTCAAACTAGTAAAAAATCTACCGCCTTATAATTCAATTAAATTCCCGGGATTTGCGTATAAACAGAATTCAAGATCTAAAATTTTTACATGTGTTAAGTATAAGAAAAAAGTTTTGAAGAAATCTTTCATTAATGTCGCAATTCGAACCTGGAATTCGCTACCTAAAGAAATTAAAAGCATTGAAAAATTGAAACCTTTTAAAAAGCGTTTAAAAATCTTCCTTAAGCAAAAATATATTTTAGGTACATCATGGTTAGGATTTAAATTTTACAACAATGACTATACGATAACTCGTCATTAAAATAGCAATATAAAGTAATTCATCCATAGCCTGTAAGAATTGTTACTTTTTGTAATGTATGTTGATTTGTAGATTGGTTACTTTTTTGTAATTTATGACGCTATTCAGATAAATTATCAGTTATTGAATTGTAAACATTTATCTGAATATAGAATCTCTTATCTTATCTTATCTTATCTTATCCAATCGGTATATATATATATATATATAAAAGAAAGATCTGCTTCAAGTTAAAATTGACTTTAAATATGAACAAGCAGCAATTATGTAAGACACAACTCCGTAATTGGCTTAATGCAATAATTCGAGCTAAAATTTGTAATCAAATTTGTTCAAAAAGTTTATCTTTTTCTTCTTCTACAAAATGAACGCAAGCCTACACATTTAATAAATCTGTAATCACTCTTGCTACTCTTATATTTAAACAATTTATATTTTATTAAAATCACCAAATACGAGTTTAGTAAAATAATAGCCCATCCCTGTGTCAGCAAATTCGAAGCAATGTTCTTCCAGTCTTTTCGATGTTATGTGATATTCCCAAACAAATATTCGTTATCGATTTAACCTACGACACAGCATGTGCAAAAAATTTTTAGGGGAGTTAAAACAAGTTTCTTTTAAACAAATTAATTGATTACGTAGATATACGCTCACATGCACAAAATTTTAATTGGACAGTTCGTGCGATAGAATTGAAAAGCATTAAAAAGTAATGTCCACTATTGACAATTGGGAAAAAAGAGACATGTCTATAATGGTGCTTATGTAAATTGAGAAGCACACAGAACAAAGATGACAATAACTGTTGTATCAGACGCATGCTGAAAAAAATTTGTGACTTGGGAATTGCATGTCGGGAATAGTATACCTTAAATTTAAATATATATTTCAATTTGCTAAAATTAGACAATTACTAATAATTTTTATTGCTCTATGAATATTGTTTATAAATTTAGTGATTTCCATAAAATTCGTCTGAATAGCAATTATATTTTTTAAGATTTTAATATATTTTTAATTATATTTCAAATTCATTTCTGCATACCAACGCTAATTAGAAATGCTAGGAAATCTATTTTTACTAAAAATCTAAAAATAATAGTTGATCTAATTATTTATTGCTAAAAATACTACTGCTTTGACAACAAAAATCCATTTTAAGTGATTATAGTAGTTACTTCATGTGGTACCTGATCAGAAATTATTTTATCTGTAATGTCAATAAATTCCCCTTGATATATTGATTATTTTATATTTTTTAGATAATCAGTATAATATTGAGGTATAATTGTTTTTATAGGGATGAAAAACGTGAAGTTATAGCCTATTTGACTTTATATCCAAATGCGCAGTCAAATGAAATGTAACTATAAGAGTTTCACTAAAAGCTGTGGGAAAAAACATTTATTGTGGTTTTTTGCAACAAAGAATGTTCATTATCCAAATATAATCAATGAAACTAGTTTTTTTAAACAATTCGGTTAAATTTTGACTGATTAAATTTGCCTTTGCTTTACATTGTATACCACTAAGAGTGATTTGCTGGTGCTAATGTGAAGAATTACCTGATGAGTAAAACGCACTATTTAGAAATCGGACGTTTTGTAAATTCTCTGTTTTGGAAATTGTGTTTTTGGAGCAACATAATTTAATAATGGTATAAGAACCTCGCTTATTTGAAAAAATACTTGATAATGTTTAATATGTGGCTAAAAGTGATTTTATTCTTGATTTTTATATTCTATGTCAATAAACAGCAGAAGTTATATATTCGGAAACCTTTCTATTGATTTCGTTGAAGGCAACATCAATAGCTTATTTAATTGCCTAACGTCTAATAATTTCTAAAATTCCAATTTTGTAAGTTGAATTGGTTTATTGATTGAATTTAAGTGGAATTGGTTTTTTTGTATTGAATAGACAACTTTTTTCATCTCCTACATGTATATTTGGATGCGTATGAGCACCTACTTCAAAACCTTACAAAGATGAATGCTTAAAATATAACTATATTTAATACAACCACATCACTTCACAAACACCAATGTCACAAAGATCAGTTAAACCTTCGAAAAAGTGTGATTTGTTTTCACCTCAGTTGAGCTCTCCATTTTCGCCATACTATTCAAAGACTTCTTGCTTACACAGCAACAAAACATTTTTTTAATCTTGTTCCTAAAGATGGTATTGTTTATGAGATAGACATAAAAATTGACTATAAAATGGATGTTGAATAACATTATACTGATCTGATTGAATGTTGTCATCCTTGGCGGAGTTGGTGATGGCCGTGAAGGCTGGTATAGCTCCAAGAATGACTGGAAAATGGAAGGAATTACCAGAACAATAAAGAGAAGAGCAACTATATAAGCGGAACATGTCATTCTTACCTCCAAATTACGTCGTCGTTTGTTTCGTTTCTCGGTTGCTTTGTTACGGTAGCTATCAGTTTCTTCTTGAGCCGTAGGTTGTGACCTGTTTAAGCATGGACACAAAACTTTCTGCAGCAACCGCATGCAATTGCTTGTTTTAGGATTCTGACCGTTCATTAACATCCGCATTTGCTTTTTCTTCTCATGTCGATTATATAGTTCCATTCCAATCACCGTGTATACAACTACCACTGTTATTATTGTAATCGTGGCAAGTATTAAGCGAATAGAGAAGTAAAAATAATCAACTTTGTCAATACGATGGGTGGCATAGAAAAACCCTACCGGAACAGTAAAACCC
Source organism: Hofstenia miamia (assembly GCA_900660155.1). Lineage (NCBI taxonomy): Eukaryota > Metazoa > Xenacoelomorpha > Acoela > Hofsteniidae > Hofstenia > Hofstenia miamia. The sequence goes on along the minus strand of CABFPE010000019.1, from coordinate 166,920 downwards.
ATTGCAAATAGAAATGCTATAGATGAAATACACTTAGCATTAAATGTTGTATAGACGAACAGATGAAGTATAGGTTGGCAAATAGCCATATAGCGCTCTATACTGAGATTAAATATTTGAATCCAAGAAGAAAATTGAAGAAACGAATGCGTGCAGCCGCCGATAAGCAAAATAATGTGAGTCTTGTAAAACAAAGTTAAGGTTCCAAAAAAGACAGTGGCGAAGCAAAACCCAAAATCGGACAGTCCGATGGCGATAATGCAAACATCATATGTAGTTATCACAGATTTCTTCAAAAATATGTAAAGAATGATTAAATTGTTGAATATCCCCACGAATGCTACAGCATAGCAAAAGAGTAAGCGGAGTATGTCGTCGATTGTGAATTTAATGACTTCAACGGGTTCACTGGTAGTATTAAGCCAATATTCAACAACCATCTCAGTCACATTCTGTTCTGAAATAAATTTAAAGCAGTTAGATAAGGCGAATGTGATTGGATAAGAAATTACGTTCTAAACGATGCAAATTTATCAATTAGAAGTTAATTTCATTTAATGGTTTATTTTAACATCTAATGCTAATCGGCGATACTTTTAAAAATTTAATTAAAAAGAGACGGTTATGATCAAATTCTGTTGTCCCTATTAGTATAAATTGTCAGATGTTTTGCAAATACACTTTTTATTACAAGATTAATTCTTGAAGTGACGTTTTATGAAAAAGTACAAAATTTTGGCTTGACACGGATCGAGTATTTTGTAGGCTTTCAAAACTGAATTTAGCACCTGTTGCTATTAGGGTGAAAAAATGATGCAACTATTAAAAGTACTAATAAATATGTTTTAGGCTTTTAACAGAATTTGTAATTTTAGAATATTTTAGAATAACATAGCACTAGGGCCTCCTATGATGTGTATAAGAGACAGTTCCTGTGGATAAGCTCAGAGGACATCAATGCTTATCCAAATTATAAATACCCATCTTTATGTATTCTAACAATCGGGCATAAAATAGGTGCTTTTGCGGAATTCAAAAAATTTTATAATTTGCTAAAATACGCAAAATGTGACTCTAACTTTCCATAGCTCCTTCTTGACTAGAAGTAGTTGCGTGAACCTTCAAAATGAACAAGTGTCACACTTTGCAGAAAATAAGGAGTACTTACGTACTTTTCAATGTATTTTTTAGAAATTCTGAATCTAAACACATTTTTGGATTTTCAATTTTTTCTTTAGGTACTTATCAACATTGATTATTTATATCAAATTAGATATCGAACAGTTAATTATTCAGAACTGTTTCTAGCTCCTTACTATGCTGAAAAGAAAAACCCTCTAGTAACTTTTCTATGCCAAAGTCAAAGACAATTTCTTTATTAAACCGAATAATATTAACAGTTTCAAAATAATTGTGCAAGTTGAAATTATTAAAGTAACCGGTCCTTCATTTGTACAATACTTAAAATGGGATAAACACATTAAGCACATGATTAAGTGAATCGACTTTATATTTACTATTCTTAATAAAATCACCCAATTCTTAGACCAATCGTCTAATATATGGATCAAGGCTTAGGTAGCTTTGATACGGATGCCTATAAGGTGTATGTATTACCTTGTTATCTTTTTTGGGTCTGAGATGATATTCCCAGAAGGAAAAGCATCTGAAAAAACTTTGCTGACCAAGAAATTCTATTTAGCAATTGCCAAAACACATACTCCTCAAAATTGTGAATGACGCAGTTACTACCCAGTTTGCTTGTACGGTAAATAAAATTATCATCGATTCGCATCTCTATTTACCCAGAGAGTGTCTCAATTACCAGTTTTTCAGATAAGGTAGAATGAACAATAGAAATACATTTATTCCGATGACCTGTAGATTAGATGCCTTACTTTTGATGATCATCCAATTCCAATTTTCCTTTATTTCTAGCATTTATAATTTTTCAGCATTGCCTCACTGTGAATATTTAAATATGAAACTATAAATGGAACAAATTTATGAACATTTCCGAAGAAAAATGAAAAAATTTTATTATTCAAATAATCATTATTAGGAATATCGAATCAATTAAATGCTTCAACAGACTTCGTCTGAAATTTACGCCCTTTAAGTAAATGTGAATATATATATAATTTTGTAAAATGCACGTATAGTGTGTGACTCTCAGTTCAGGGAACTAACATGGTCCCGGGGAGCATGCCGTGGGATTTCCTAGGACTCTAGCAGTTCCTAGCAGTGCTGCTTTCTTTACAATCGCCCCTAACCCTATCATCAACTTTGGTAATCCTAAAATTTTTTCAAGCATCACTTATCTCTTGCTTACTGCGTCTAGTAATTCTGCTTCCACAACCTCTTTATTTTTAATCAACTTCCTGTACTTGTCTATCTCTACTTTCTTCTTGCTTTCTACATTCATGTCCTTTCGTACAGAGGTCTATCACTGTTCCCAATCTACCACTACCGTATCTGGCCTCCATGCTGCGATCACCTTACTCATCTGTATGTTGAAATTTCACAATATCCTAACCTTCTCATTTTCTATGACTCCCTGTGACTTAAGCCAATACCACTTATCTCCTGCTTCTAGCTCATGCTGCCTACTCAAGCTCCAATGTACTATTCGTCCCAACTTGTCATGCCTGAACTTATACTCGTTCTGCGCCAATTTCTCACACTCTGCTATCAGGTGATCTTCTGTCTCCAAGTCATTCTTACATAGACTACACTTATCACGTATCTCAAGTCTTTGGGCTATGTAATTCTTCGCCCAATTTGTCCTTACCACTTTCTCCTGTGCTGCCATTATCAGTGTTTCTGTTTCCTTCTTTAGTACTACCTTCCTTAACCAGTTGTTGCCCCTTTTTTTGGTCGCAGTTTTTTGTACTCCTCAAGTATTCTCCGTGCATTGCCTTTTGCCTAGACATTGATTTTCTCTCTTCTTCTATCCTACTCTGGTAGGCATTCTTTCAGTCGAGCTCTGTCGTTATCTTCCTTAACTTCATACTGGCCTCCAGTAGTGACTCTGTGTTACTATTCTGATCATTCCTTTGCTCCTAGAGCTGCTGTTTATAAGGCTTCCTCGACACTTAGCATTCATGTCCATCCTTTGTGCCTTGCCATCTACAATCTATCAACATCTCCAATTCAGATGAATGCTCTTTCTGCTGCTAGTAAGTTCCTGGTTTCCTTGTGTAGCTTTCTTGGTTCATTCTTGTTCCACCTAATTGTTCTTGGTGATTATTTCGACATTGTTATTGTCCACGTATTAATTGACTTGATACGATTGTGCCCACTCAATGCTGACCTTTGTAGTATCTTCCTTACATTGCTCTTGTATGTATACCTTAACTTTGTTTCCACTTTTTAATTATCTGTTCTATATCTTCCTTATTCCTAAGTACTTGTACAGTTCCTTCATCCCCTCAATCATATTACCACTGTTCGTCCTTAACCTTCTCCATCTGTACACCTGTCAATGATCTTGTTGCTACTGCAAACTCTAGCCTAAATTCCATATTTGCCTTCTTCAATGTCTCCACTTGCTTCTGCAGCACCTTCGTTGAACTTGAATACATCTTCAGGTCATCGCTTCACCATAGGCGACTCCATGATCTACTATTCTTCTCTTGCTGTATCCTTTAGCCTCTCTTTGATTAGCATTAAGCTAAATACAAACAGTAGTGGTCAGTAGTGGTGATAAGTTCTCTCCTTTGAGCATGCCCCCTAAGCCTCAGCCGTGCCCATCTATCTTAGTCTGCCCATGTCTTTATTTAGGAAACAAAAACATTTCCCTGAAAGTCCATTGGTCTTCAGTATCCTCAGCACACATCTATTATCATTGTTATTACTATTATTATTTCATTACTTCTCAACGTCATGCTGGTATCCCTCTCAGCTCGGGGAACACACCAGTTCCCAGGGAGTCTGAAAACTATTATTATTAATATTATTATTATTATTATTATTGATATTTTGTTTTTATTATTTAATTGCAACTCCTTTTGTCTCAAATTCAGTTTTTGCAATTTCAGAAACTTGGCTAAACAATGATATCAATTCAAATTTGTTTAATCCAGATGCCACAAGCTTAAATGTTTCTGTTAAAATTAGCGATAGTAGAGTTTTAAATCCAATCCGAAAAAATGAATTTGAATAAGATCATTCTGTTTTTGAGATTTTATGGATCAAAATTATATCAACTACAAATTCTTCCGAAAATGAATTAATTAATGTTCCTCCAAATAAAAACGTTTTTGTAGAATATATAAAGTTTAATTGCAATGATATTTCAGATATCCCTAGTAGTAGCTAAATATTTTAGATGACTTTAACCGTAGCCAACGATATCCAATCATTTTCAATGTTCTTTAAATAATTACACAATTCCATAATTTGTGATTTTTTACAAAGTTTGCTTGATTTACAAGATCGAATCCAAGCTGGCAGTGGCACAGGATTTCCACAAATGTATAATTTTACAGATAGGTCGGGTTTAATGACAATGGCTTCTCTAATAATAGGTAGATCTGCTAGTATATGAAATATTCGAAGATTACTGCCACTAAAATCAACATTTTAATCTTTTGGATAATGTGAAGGACTAATATCTGAAAGATTCTTAAGTTTGTCAATAAAAAAAATTCTTTCAGTTCATCCTTAACATTTCTAACTTTTGGAGGTGGACGTTCTTTTGTTACTGTTTGCTAAATAACCTTTCCAATTTAGAAAAACTAAATTGAAATCTTTATATATAAAAATATCGTTTGTTTAGGAAAGAGAGATTTATTGGCAAAAAATAATACATATTTCTACACATTTTATTGCTGTTCAGCTATACAAATATGTCTTGATTTATTTCAATTCTAGAAATGGGGGAATACATTAGTAAAGACTAATAAAATATATTTCATTGATACACAGCCCCACAGTAAATGCAAACTATATGCATAACGCAATGTAGAAGAAATTTTAATATCATATCACAAAACACAAATTCTATGTTAAAACTAACCTGAATACTTTTTGGAATATCAAATATTGTAGGAATTGATCCTGCTTTTAATTTTTTTCTCCCTGAAGCTGTAAATACGAAGCAGTCTTCTGTGAAATGCAATTCGCACACATTGCTATTCTTTGTGATTACAAAATCAGTTTGTGACAATGAGCGTAACGACTTTGTGCAAAGATCAGTAGCATTTGGAAATGAGTTTTATCATCATAACCTGATTTGCAATTTGGTGCTGAACACTTTCTGACCATGAGAAATGTTAAGCACTGATTTGTAGGGGAATGCTAACAATAACTGCTAATGAGAATTGCCAAAGGTTGGGGGATTATGAACACTGCAAATGGGCATTTGCGTAATTGCACTAGCCTTGAAACTATCAATGCATTTATCACCACCTCATTTTATAATTACCATTCTGCATATGGCCAGGCTGTGTTTATCATTGGCTATGACTTGTTGCATGTAATTTCGATGTAGTCAGTTCTTCTAATTTTTGTCGCATTTAGAATGATTTGATACTGATTTTAAAACTTTCGTTTTCATAGTAATTTATGAAATCTCAGATCAATAATTGGTAAT
>CABFPE010000019.1:128703-149088 GCA_900660155.1 Hofstenia miamia | reverse complement strand
AGAGTCTCATAGGCAGATGCAGAAATCAACTTAATAATTAATGAGAACCGAACAATATTAGCACAAAATTTGGATTTACTCAAATATCGGCATTCATTTAATTCATCTAGCAAACTCCAATCATTTTCAATGTTCTTTAAATAATTAGACAATTCCAAAATTTGTGATTTTTTACAAAGTTTGCTTGATTTACAAGATCGAATCCAAGCTGGCAGTGGCACAGGATTTCCACAAATGTATAATTTTACAGATAGGGTAGACCGGGACAGAATGATTAAATTTTCAATAGGTAGATCTGCTAGTATATAAAATATTCGAAGATTACTGCCACTAAAATCAACATTCCAATCTTTTGGATAATGTGAAGGACTAATATCTGAAAGATTCTTTAGTTTGTCAATAAAAACAAATTCTTTCAGTTCATCCTTAACATTTCTAACTTTTGGAGGTGGACGTTCTTTTNTTTACAAAGTTTGCTTGATTTACAAGATCGAATCCAAGCTGGCAGTGGCACAGGATTTCCACAAATGTATAATTTTACAGATAGGTCGGGTTTAATGACAATGGCTTCTCTAATAATAGGTAGATCTGCTAGTATATAAAATATTCGAAGATTACTGCCACTAAAATCAACATTCCAATCTTTTGGATAATGTGAAGGACTAATATCTGAAAGATTCTTTAGTTTGTCAATAAAAACAAATTCTTTCAGTTCATCCTTAACATTTCTAACTTTTGGAGGTGGACGTTCTTTTGTTACTGTTTGCTAAATAACCCTTACAATTAGAAAAACTTTAATCATGAAATCTTTATATATAAAAATATCGTTTGTTTAGGAAAGAGACATTTAATGGGAAAAAATAATACATATTTCTACACATTTTATTGCTGTTCAGCTATACAAATATGTCTTGATTTATTGCAATTCTAGAATTGGGTTAATACCTTAGTAAGGACTAATAATATATTTCATTGATACACAGCCACACTGTAAATGCAAACTATATGCATAACGCAATGTATAAGAAATTTTAATATCATATCACAAAACACAAATTCTATGTTAAAACTAACCTGAATACTTTTTGGAATATCAAATATTGTAGGAATTGATCCTGCTTTTAATTTCTTTCTCCCTGAAGCTGTAAATACGAAGCAGTCTTCTGTGAAATGCAATTCGCACACATTGCTATTCTTGGTGATTACAAAATCAGTTCGTGAAAATGAGCGTAACCACTTTGTGCGAAGATCGGTAGCATTTGGAAAGGAGAAGGCAGTGAAATAAGTTTTATCATCATAACCTGATTTGCAATTTGGGCATTGAATAGTTGGCAATCGTTAGGTCAAAAAATCTTAATTTTTGGTCAAACTTAGGTCGCAGTAGTTATAAGTGCATAAAAATACTTTATAGAAACCATCACAAATTGAAGAAAATCATTGGGTTGTCTAAGATAAATTTTCAACAGATTCGTTTGAAGTTTGACATTATTTACTGAAATCAAGAAGCTTTGCAAAAGTTTGCTTACAAATTTTATAAAAAGCAAACAATAAATTACACGTAATGCAATTTTTTTTCAAGCTACTGCGGTTGAATCCACTCTTTCAGTAAATACTTGCAAAATCTTAACTGTTATTGAAATCAAATAAATTGCAATGCGTTCTAAAGATGGAAATTCGCATACATTGTTTGAGTAAACGACTCCATTTTTGTTGCTTACTATATTGTGCAAACTTAATTCAATGCTCTGTGCAAAAGCCAAGAATATTTTACAAAAAATCACTAATGTAAATTTTATACATTATCACAATTTAGTTAGATTTACTTTTATATATAATGTAACATCAATTCATTTAAATTTTTTGAATTTCAGACGATCAAACAAAATTCATAAAGCCTGACATTAATTTTCTCCTCGCTTCTATTCGCTACATAAAAATGACAAAAACATAAATTCGTAGCAATATGTGTCAAGCTACTCCTAATATATACCATGCCTCAGCTCAAATCCAAGTTTAAATGAGACAAGTATCCAGACTGAATGAAAAAACATAAGCCCACGTGCTGGACCTCTAACAACTCTTGCTTACAAATTTTAAAGTGTGGTTTTCTAAATATATATATATATATTGCTCTAAACCTAAAAATTTAAAAGCAAGCAGCAGTTCCGAGTCCACTTAAAGCCAAGTATTGAAAAACATTACTAATGTGATGTCATGATTTCTGAAATACCTAACTCAGAATCAGTAGTTATATAGAAATAAATTTAATGAAAACCCAAATTGAAAGGCAAATGATTTGATTCAAACAAAACAAATATGAAAATTTTTACCAATTTATATACAAAATATTCAACCAGAGATTAAGAAACTTGCTAAAAAGTGATAGCCAATTCCAATGGAATGAACAACAACAGTAGGCTTTTGATCACATCCCTCAATGCCTTACTTCGAAACCTGTGTTACGCCATTTTGATAGAACTTTGCCAATAACACTTTAGACAGATGTCTATGACCAACTGCGAAAAGAACTACTCCCAAAAAGAAAAGGAGTTATTGGCCATTACATATGCATGCATATGCACTCACTTTCATCAGTATGTGTACGGGCGAGAAGCGTATGTGGAAGCAGACCACAAGCCTTTAGAAAATTTACCAGTTGCCCACAAAGAACTATTAATAGTTCTGCAAAGGTATCCTGTTCTTAGACTAACATACAAACTCAAACTAGGGTGTCTATTACACTTAGCAGATACATTGTCAGCATTAAATCTCCCTCCTGAAAAGTCAAGTAAAATAGAGATGCAATTCACACAGTAGAAATCCCTGATAAAATCAAAAAGTTGAAACCTAGGTAAAGATCACTCAAGATCATTATGAAATTCATTAAAACATCATGGCTGCAAAGTCAGCAATTTGAAGAACAAAGAAAAGATCAAACATGAAATGCATATTCATGAGGATTTAGTAATGCGACAACACCAAGTGTATATTCCGAAATCATGTACAAGACATTTTCTCAACGAAATTCACGGATCACATTTGGAAATAAACAAAACTAAAACATATGCAGGGATAGGCGCAGATCAGGCCGACAGGTTTTGAGGGCTGGAATAGGTAGATAACTTAGTAAATTGCGAGGTGAATAAAATTAATAATGACAAGTAAAATAATAGCTCTTTATTTGGGCATTTGGTTGCATTGCACTAAAAGAGCCTAATAAACTGAGAGTGGGGAGTAGGAACTCAAATATACGGTGGTTTTTTCATCAAACCGCGGTGGCGGTGTTTTCATGTTTTTCTTCGAAAATTTAAATTGATGAATAAAGACATATTTATGAAAATTTTTATCAAGAATGCTTGGTCGATCACCCAAAAACAAATAATCTCTGGAAAGAATTAATGTAAACTTTCCTCTTTCTATCAAAGTCATTAAAAACCAACGTGCTTTCATCTCATATTCAAGTATTGTTGTGGATTAATCTGGTATGCAATATGTGTGATAATTTCAGAGCTATTCAGCGCAAGCCTTTTCGTAATATTCATTTATTTAAACAAGTCAATTACATGGACAATGGGCTAAAGTGATTTCCTATGCTGCGAAAATGGATGTAAAATATTTTAATAGCACCCTGCAACTGGCATGCTTCTCGTGTGAGCTCGGTCTTATCAGTTTTCATGCAAGAGACGAATATTTAAAAAAATGCTTGCCACAAATTTTGCATTTAAAATGCGTTTTCTGGCAATTATCAACTACTTCGGCGATCGCCAAAAACCACCGAGAATTTTGGTCCCTAGACTGCATATCTTCCATGGAAAGGGGTATCTCATGGCAAAGAAATTCCAATGGGAATGGGATAAAGATCAGACATAGAAAAATTCCATGAGACTAACGTTGGAAAAGTTTCCACCTGAACCAGAAATAAAGATTCCACATTGGTATCTGAATTTTGAAGGATTGAAATTTCTCAAATTAACTTCATTTATGAAGAAATTGATCTCAATACATAGGAAATATTCTTAAATTAACATTCAATGAGGTTGGTTGGAAGGTATTTCAATCTGTCCCAGGTAGATCTGTTCCAACCAACTTCAAACAGATTTGAATATGTAATTTTTCGAAAAATTTTCAATGCCAAACTATGTGAGTAGAATCATAGGGGTGTAAAATTGCTTTTCCGCAGAAAGCCCAAGGGTTATAGATAATAATAATAATAATTATAATTATTATAGCGCCGCTGAATACCTTGGACTTTTCATGGCGCCTCTGAATATCATTTTTTGGACTATTATAGTGGCGCTGAATACAAGAACTATTATAGCGCCGCTAAATTTTTTCGTAAAAAATAATAGCGCCTCTGAATACAAAATTTACTGGTATTCAGCGGCGCTCATAATAATAATAATAATAATAATAAGGAAAAAACTGCTAAGTGTAGAGGAAACTGTAGAAGCAGAAGCACTAGGGTAAAAAGAATATGTAGAAGAGCAACCTAAGGTGTCCCTACTGGAGTAGGATGGAATCAAAGAGAAAAACAAGGTATAGGCAGAAGGCAATGCATGGAGAATAGTGGAGGAACACAGAAAGGTGTGACAGAGAAGAGAGCAACAAGTGGTTAAGGAAGGCATGATTAAAAGAGAAACAGAAGTACTGATAATGGCAGCACAGGAGCACGCAATAAGAACAAACTGTCTGAAGAAGCATATGGACAGAAGAGTAGAAGTAAGTGATAAGTGTAGACTATGTAAGACAGATGCGGAGACAGTAAATCATCTGGTAGCAGGCTGTGAGAATTTGGCACAGAATTAGTATAAGTTCAGGCATGACAAGGTGGGAAGAATGGTTCATAGGAGCTTGCGCAGGCAGCATAGGTTAGAAGCAGGAGACAAGTGGTAGGAGCACAAGCCACAGGACATCATAGAAAATGAGAAGGTTTAAATACTGTGGGACTTCAAAATACAGATAAGCAAGGTGATAGAATCACGGAAGCCAGACATATTAGTGGTAGATGAAGAGAAAAGATTAGGAACAGTGATAGACATAGCAGTACCAAAAGGCAGAAATGTAGAAAGCAAGGAGAAGGAGAAGATAGACAAGTACAGGGAGTTTGCAGAGGAAATAGAAAGGCTGTGGAAGTTAAAGAAGGTTGAACTACTCCCATTAGTAGTAGGAGCAATAGGAGCAGTAAGTAAGAAGCATAAGAATACCTAGAGGAGTTGGGAGTACCAAAGTGAGGAGGAGTGGTAGCACAGAAGGCAGCATTGCTAGGTACAGCTAGAATCCTGAGGAAAGCTCTCAGATTAATTGGGAACTGGTGAGTTCCCCGAGCTGAGAGGAATACCAGCATAAAGCTGTGAGTTGTAAGAATAATAATAATAAGAGTCAAAAGCAATTTATTGCAAAAAAGCTTTGGTACAAGACTATAAACTAAAAACTATTTACAAAATAATAGTAACATATACATATATAATTGTGTGGTGTGTGTTTATTGGGGATTTGTGTGTGTGTGTACATTATCTAGGATCATACGAAATTTTCGAAGGAGTGAAGTCTATTATTGTCATTAAGTATGCTTTGTCTGTGAAAGATGAATGTTCGCACTTTTTTTCTAAATTTTTTGTAGTTAATTTCCATTTTAATTTCATGGTCTAAGTTATTCCAAATTTTAGTTGCTATTTGGTGAAAACTATTTAAATGTTTATCTAAGCACTAAATTTTTTGAGAACGTTCATTTAACTTAATATATTGTTTTAAAAATGAAAGAGAAGGTGTACCAGATTTACACTTAAATAATATTGATACCATATGCATTTGAATTCTGTAATAAGGAGCTAATATTTTATATTGAATTCAATAGACGGATGAACTGTCATGTTTTTGAGCAAAGTTAAGTGTTTTAATAGGCTAATTGAAAGTTTTAGACAGAATTATGCGATATTTTGAATTTATGTTTGTAAAGAGAAATGAGCAATATTGAAAATGAGATAAGCAAAAAGAATTTAGAAATTGTTTGTGAAGGCAGGCACTACAAAAAAAATAAAAATGTGTCAAGTTTTAGGGCAGCTAGGATAAAATCAAGATGGTTAACGGAAGACCAAGTGGCCAAAGGCTCAAGATCAGAGGTAATATTAGAGTAAAAAAAACTACCAAAGTTGGAGATCGCAGTGTCATCAACATACAGTAGACAGGATGAGTTGAGGACAGATTGAGAGAGGTCGTTGAGAGCAACAAGGAAGAAGAGAACAGCAAACACAGAACCTTGATGAGCACCCCTAGAGACAAGAGCAGGAGAAGAAATAGACTACTTGATTTTGACACACTGAAGACGATTGGAAAGGTAAGACTGGAAGAGTTCGATGAAATCAGCATCAAAGCCAAATAAACTTTATTTGTAAAGAAGAATAGAATAAGGGAGCCGATCAAAGGCTTTAAAAATGTCAAGAAAGATAATGCAACCAGGATCATTTCGATCAAAATGGAAATAGCAGTTTTCAATCAAAGTGAGCAATTTAGTGATGGCAGAATGACCCGGAAGGTTACCGTGCTGAGAAGAAGAGATGAGGTGACGAATTTTAGGGAACACTTAACGAAGGACAAGGCGCTCAAAGATGATTAATAGTCGAGAAAGAATAGCTATTGGACGATAAGAAGTGACTTGAGAAGAGGGAAGCTGATTTGATTTTAACAGTGGTGGGATCCAAGATTTTTTCCAGCAAGGAGCAAATGTAGGAGAAGATATGCCTTAAATGTGAACAAATGATAATTTTGTACGTGATATCAAAACAGCAATGTAATTATGATGCACAGTATACATGTTGTAGTCTGAAATGAACAAAATTGAAATAAAATACGCAACGCTCAGCTTGGCTGTTAGGGAATAGAGAATGATAACATGGGTTTAGCGTGGACTCTAACTCGACTTGAATCTGATCTGATCAGAAAATTTATTACCCGAATATTTAAAGTCTTGGATCTCTCTCCAATCAAATGGTGACTAACTTCAGTCATTCTCTGATAATATAATACTAGTAACTTGATTTTAGATCTTTCTCCAATGAAATGGTTATAAATATTAGTAATTTTTTTATCAATCAATGTAGGCTTTGCGACATTCCCTGCTCTCAGTGGTGCTGAGCGAGTACCTGAACCAAATCAGACCAGAAAATTTGATACCCGATCCGACCCAATATCCGATCGAATTCATTCGGATACCCGATGTCACTTAGAAACTCTCAAATACAGAAAAGCGTCAAACAACCTCGCATTCCTACTACCCTTTTCTCCAATACTCTGTAAAAAAAATACAGTAAAGAATTTGGTTTGCAATACTTTTCCACTCTATAGAAAGTAAGTTAGCTCAAAAGATTCTATTTTGTATAGTTGTATTGTATTTCATAATCAACTAATTTAAGCATATAACTAATTTCTAATTACCTCGCTTAGATGAGAAGCGATGTAGCTCAATTCCCCTAGTAGCCTATACGGCACCATTTGTTGATCAAAATGTTCTAAAATTTATTTTACTAATTTAGGTAAAAGTAAAACATATTTCTGTTGGTGAGCTATCATTGGCTTACATCCGAAGTAGGAATCTCATCACAATTCGAATAGTCAAGGAAATTTTGCCAAGTTACATTCACTAATACAGAATGATACGGAGGATTGACTTCTGCAGTGGAGGAGCAATTATGTTCAAATTTGACAACAGGTCACTTTTTCACCAGCCATCAAACCCAATCAAAAAGCAATATAAAATCAATAAAAATACACAAATAATTAAAATCTTTAAAAATTTCAAGGATTCAAATCCTTGACTTTTTAAATTGTTCCTTAAATCTGCTATTTTTTCATCTTTAAGATTATTAATTACCTGTAGCGCAACCTAATCCATCTAAGAGTTAACCGCAACCTGACGCTTCCTCTCTAATTATTGATCTTTTTCACATCCTTATGGCAGCTAGTGAAGTGAAGTTCTTGTAAATCCTTTTCATGTGGGTAGCCGCATCATTGGTCCTTTTCGAAAATATTCATTGCATGTTAATGCCCTAACATGTAAATAATAATATTATTCCTTGAAAGTCGCGTAAAAAACAATCTTCAAAGTTTCAAAGTTCTAGGCAAAAATATAGAAAAATCCTTTGAATATATTGTAGTGTTGAAGTGAAATAGATTAATTCTGTATTACTTGTAGCTGTCTAGGCGTCAACTGTGCAGAAATTGATCACATTAACTACTTGCGATATTAAGGATGTGATCAAATTTAGGATCTCACTTTGTTAATTTAAAATAGCTCTGACATGTTCAGACGAAACCTAATGTAAACAATATGGATTATTGAAACATTAGATAAAGTAACTAGTTCCTAAAAATATTTACTAACATAGACACAATTTGATCAAATCCTCAGTTATTAATTTTTAGACAGCGACAATGTTAGGTGAAATTAATAGATTTATCCAATTACAATAATTGTGAAGAAATAAGCAGTCGAAATTTTATTTTTTGGGTCATACACTAGTTAAAAGAATTTATGCTAGATCAGATGCATTTCCTAATTCTGTTCAAGCGGTTTATAACACCCCGATTGGCCAAATCATTGTAAAAAAATGGCGACACCCATTTGAGGTCAATTTGATTTACCTCTTCAACTTACCACCTTAAAGTGCTTTCATTCAAATTGGATCAATTCAGAGCGAATTATCATGTTAGATTAATGTAGCATACATAATTGCATTACCTTTTTAGTGAATATCACTTACAGATATCAAAGAATTCTATTTAATTTATTAGCACTCAATGTTAATTAGGTACTCAAAAATCCAAGCTTAATCTATGTTCCAAAGATAGATAAGGTACATCATAAACTGTTCCCTAACAAAATTTGTGAATCGTTCACAATAGCATTAAAATTAAGTGTGTCTGTGTAAGGTTACAATCAAAAAACTGTCTGCTCAGCACCTTCTGTGATGATTTGTGGGGGACTGTAACTGCGAATGGGCCTTCTGGCCTGCATTTTGTTCCTCACAACGAGACAGCCACAGTCAATACCAACCTCAAAATAATTCAGGAGAAAGTTCCCATATTTATGCAGCTTCGCGGAACATCTGTACTACAACAAGATGGTGCTTTTTGCCACAGCACCAAAGTTGTGAGACAGTGGATTGCATCACAAGACTTTCAGCTGCTTGAGAACTGGCCAGGAAACTCCCCAGACCTCAACGTCATAGAAAATTGCTGGCATCACATCAAAAACTGTCTGAGAAAGCGCCAATGCACATCACTCGACGATCTGAAGGAGCAAATTAAAGTGGTATGGTGCACAGAAATTACTGATGATTATTGTAGAAAGTTGGTCGAGTCATACAAAATACTAGTGAGTTTTTCTGAATTAACTATTTACTTTCTACACGGTGTTATCATATTGTTATTCTTGATGTTAGATACAATATTTTCTTCCTCCAGATCAACAGATCTTTTGTCCATAGTATTAGTAGCACCCACAGTACTGGGAGGTTTATCCGCCTCTGATTCATCAGTGTTAGAGGAGTCAGAAATGTATCCAGATGCCTTAACAGGCGTAGAACGTGGAGTAAGAAATTCAGAATCCATTTCTTTTAAATCTTCTCTGAGTAAATCAGCTCTATCTCCATCAAAGAAGGTATCAGTATCTTTTAGAGCCGTGGTATAGGCGCTAAATAGGACTGCCTAACTGCACAATCTAACTCAAAAACACTCAAATTCTATACTGATCTGTTCTCTAAATAATGGTCCATGTGGAATTTCAATATTACAAATGGTCAGAAAATTATAGTTAATTAGAGTTAAAATTGAATTTTCTCAAAGCTGTAAAATAATTCAAATGTCATTTTTTGTCGTGCCCTTACACACACACATATATATATATATATATATGTATATATGTATATATATATAATGAGTATCTGCAATTTAAATTTACAGACCTCAAGTTGAGGACAGTGTAAATTATATTTATTTAATTAGCTTCATATCTTCAACAACAATGGTGTTTTGTATCTGTATAATACAATTATGACATTTCTGAATTAACAAAGAAAGAACGTGGTGTGATTTCAAAATTATTAATAGACATTCACATCTCAAGCTTCAACTTATGCTAATATATACAGGGTGGTCGCTAGAAAAGCAGAAAATTTGAAGGTCAAATTAAATCATGAATAAAATGTGTGCTGAAGTCTGCATACAGACAATTTGGGTATAACCAAGGCGATACTAACTACAGGCCTTGACATTGACAAAATGAAAAAAATAGCGGAGGCCGATGCATTTGGAGAATAAAATAATTTTTTACTCAACTACAGCCAATCCAGAAACCACACAGATTATATAGCAAATTAAGAATAAGCTTAATAGAATGAATTTTTTAAATTACAAACACGTATAAATATCATACAGACATTGAAGTTGATTATTATATTAAGCGTAACAGTTGGAATACGATTGGGAAGAGCTGCAACCCATTTTTTACACATATCTTCTTCTTTAGGAAAACGATAAATAGAGACATGTTCTTTATTAGTTTTATATCCTGAGGTACAATAACCAACAGAACACTTACGAGGCATGCGAAAACGAATATGTATTATGTGTAATATTTCAATGTATAAAATATGCAAAAAGCAGAAATATTAAAATTTTGTGCGGCGTTAGTGTATTTTAATTGGCTGGTTTTTACGATGCCTTTTAACGGTTGGCAAAGGAATAATTATTAATTAGACGTTTGCATCGGCCTTCGCTATTTATTGTGAAAATATCAATGTCATGGCCTGTTGTTCGTATCGCCTTGGGTATAACAAAAAGATGTCTGATCGGTTCTTTTGTAAAGATAATTCAAATAAATTGTGGTTCTATTTTAAGCATTAAGCTATTTATGCCATGTTATACCAAACGCTGCATGCAAGTTGCTAATGTGAAAGAATAGCAAGTTACCACTCTATGTATATACTCTTTGCTAGGTTCTTTTCTTTTACGTTGTTTTAAATTAGGTTGTTTTAAGTTAATTCCATCAGTTTCTATTTGATTTCTATTGTGACATCCACAACATGGAAGGAGGCAAGAAACTACTTTCAGACTTTGAAAGCAAGTGATTATTCTTTTCAAAAGTGAAAATCCGACTTGGGGACTGATAAAATGTCAAGCTGTTACCGAATTTTTTTCAACAATTACAAGAAATCCATTTAATATATAATATAACATATGCCTTTAAGAAACTTTGTAAAAGTTATTCTTTGTAAAAATAAATAGAAGTTTGACAAATTTTCTGCTTTTCTAGCGACCACCCTATATATATATATATATATATATATAAATTATTATAATCTGGAAGAAATTATATTCAGTGTACATTTAAAGTCTTTGAAGGTGAGGGAATATAACATTTACTTGAGCTGAGAAATTACATGTCATTTTATTTATAACGCAATCTAATTATATATTTGCTTAGTTGAATATTTTCTGTAGTACCCTTAAACATAAACTTTTGCACCCAGAATTTACATTAAATAATCATTTCTAGAGATTTTAGAGTTGCACCTGAATTTGTGGTCGATGATAAGAAACTCAAATCTATAATATTATGCATAATGAAGAATTTAAGTAAAATAATTGAAAACATACTTTAGTATAATTTTTCAATTTTTTACTTGCACCGATGAGCAAGAAAATGGTTAGTAACAGTCTTTACTCAGGACAAGGCATTCTATTGTGTGTACTGTTGTGACTAATTTGTACACAATAAAATCAAATTTTTAAAAATTTAAATTAACCATGTAATACTAGGCTGAACAAGGAGATTAACGTTCAAAGTTGAAGCCTCAAGCTGAAATGTTGAAATATTTTAAGCATCTTAAGGTAACATCGGCTTGGGTTTTCCCCCACTTGTATGTCAAAAAATTGATTACTCTTAGAATTGTTGAATGTGAAACGTAATATAACATGTCTGAGCATTGAGATCAAATACACGCATTCTTTACATTCAATGTAAGTTCATGATAATTGTTCTGCATTAGACATGCAGTGGGAACATAATATAAATTCAGAAGTCACGTTTTATAAGTAGTTATAGAAAATGCACAATATGTCCTTTAACCCTGTTTATAATTTAGTGATGTAAAGACATATGTAAGCAAAGGATAGACATTCATTAAAGAATTTGAAACGTGAACAATCATGTTTATTTATACTTATTGTATCAAAATTGTTATATCTCATGTTTATTTATACTTATTGTATCAAAATTGTTATATCTACATAAAATTTCAAATACAGAATGACGATTTTTTACATTTTTTATTTCTGATCATTGATACCTTCTTATTTGATTCATATTTTTTATTTAACGTTTCTCTTAGATATCACAACTCACAGTAGTACAAAATTAAACTATGTTTTGCATCGCAGACAATCTGTATTCCAGCAATTCTGACATCAATATTACTAACTATAAAGCACTACAATCAATCAATATACACACTACATTTCATAATGCTTAAATTTGTCAACGTGGTTTTGAACTCAAGCCCAAGAAATATAATTGTTTGAATATTGTGATATTCTTTTTGTATATTAAGTTACAGAAATTGTACATGCTTCTAGTATGAACAGTCAATGCTTTGCTTGGATAAAGTGATGGGCATCGGTATTGTAAACAATTGACTATAAATCGAAATTCTAAATCTAATGAATACAAAAATACAATATTGATTTGAAATTTATATAAATTATTTTTTATATTATTACGTAGACTATGTTACTGTAGAAATAATGATTTTAGGTGTAGCTATAAAAAGCTTTAGCAAATATTGAACATTACATTGTATTGGAATTTGCCTTGCTTCAATTAATATGCATTTGCATTGATAAAACTGAGAAGTTTGTTTACTTGCAATTAAATAGCTATTGTTTCATTTGTAAAGTATGGTTTCCATTTTGCTAATTTCTACAAAGAAATAACTTTTTCAGTTTTAATAAGCATAGATAGAGAGTTTATTAAACCAATTGTTGAAGTGATCAATGCAATCTCTCAAATCAATTGCCTCCAAATAATACTATTATTCAAATTTAATAAACTAATGCATTTTTTTGAAACAATTGCGAAACTATAATTGCTTATACTGATAAATTTTTTCTTCAAATTTCTTCTACAAATATGATTTTTTGCATGATTTTTTTGCACCGTACTTAGGTTAATTATAATATTTTTCTTTTGCAAATTTATAACAAGATCGTATTTGGAAAAACTTATTTATGGGCAAAGGTGGGTCGAATTTGTGCTAACTAAATTCGATAGGTTGGTTTTTGTTAGACAGAAAGTTTCTAGTCCCAGAGATGGGTGGGAGAAAATTGTGACTATTTGTTTCATAGATTTAAACCCCCTAACCTTCTCCTTTGTCATTGCTCATGGGGAGTCGTACAGTAATACATTTTTCAATATTGCAAATCGAAGTTCGAATAAACAAGCTACCCTTTGTTTTAAGATAGGATCTTGTGTGGCTCTGCACTAGCAATTGCCAATATACTATTGAAAATTTGGTATTGTCAATCCATTGCTTCCTATGATCCTTTCGGTTGGTTTCATCACTGAGTTTATATATTTGTCGTTTCTGGAAAAAAACGGATGAAAAAGCGCCTCACTTTGCGCTAACGTATATATTTTAGTTTATTTTATTAAGAAAAGTTGTAAATTAACTCCGCTCTCAAAATTCGACAAATATTAGCTGTTCAAAAAAGTATTAACAATTTTCTAACTACAATATGGTTTGTTGTATTTTGAATTTACTTCTGCTCATCAATCTTTAGAAGTTGTTTAATTTTTACTTTGTTTTTTTATAAATATTCATGCAAAATGGTTAAGCTATATATATTTTGTGTATTGCTTCCAATCAGGGTTGTACTCCTAAATATATAACAAGGGGGGCTCTATATTTGAGAACTGATATTCTTATGTTAAATTTTACCAAATTTTGTTATTCAACCAAAAATATCACACCACAAACCATAATATAACTTTAACAAGGGGGGCTGGGCCCCCCTCTCCCCGCGCTCCCCCTCGAGTACACCTCTGCTACCAATTGAGTAAGCTACATTTATTTTAAAAATTAAAGCAATATGCAATCTAACCATTCCACGGCTATTTGACTATGTTCTTAGCTTTCACATCTATAAATCAGACTTTATACAAGAATCTATTCATATTAGAGGAAGTTCTAAAATTATAGCAATATTTGTATTTTTAAATTATAAAAAATTTGACCAAATATATATTTTGAAAAACTATATGTAGGTTGTCAATGTAGTAAATAACTCATGAAATTTCAATACTTATATTTACATGGCATAAGTACCGCAGTAATTAGCTTGTTAACCTTAAGCAGCCAGGTGATTTTTAAAAAAAAATTCATGATCCTATGAAAAAATATTAAACACTTATAGTCTTTAGCCCCACGACCTCTGACTTTGCGCACGGCACGCCTCAATGTGTTTGGAATATCTTTGCACATATCAAGAAACAGTCAAAGTTCTTTGTTGCCTCCATGTGCTCAAAACCTTCTAAATACATTAACACTAGGTATGGAGAGAATTTAAATCTTTTTCAAGAATTGGAAAATTTCTAAGTAAACTTGTTAATCTATTCAACAATCTCTGCACCAGCAATAAGCTTTAATAGAAATTTTCAATATTGAATTAATGTATGATCCACAATAGACCTACACATCCCCCAAGATTTTCAATTTTGGAAATATGCTTGGGGAAAATCTTTTAAAATGCGGTTTGTCTTTTAAAACGGACGCTAGGCTCTTTAAGGTTAATAATGTTGAAAACAGAAAACACAATATAATGACAAAATTATTTTAATCAACTGCAAAATTGTAAGTTTTATTACCCTGAATTTTTATCCCCCCCCCACAACATGTTGTGTTGTGGACATAACAACAACACACAAAGGCAAGTCTGTATTTTTTATACAAATGCCTTACATGTATAAAATAAATACACATAAAACTGAATTATTGTATACACTTCGAGATTAAATTTCATATTAAGTATCATTTGTCCCTAAAAATAATGTTCTTCAAAAATTTACAAATAAACTCAATATTTGATAAGTGTTCAAAGCTATTGAACCACAGCAATTCAGTAAATGTAATGGCACGTTGCAACAATAGCTCGTGTTTTTCTATAGAATTTTTTGTTAATACTGACAAAATTCTGTTGAAACCTTTCAAACAAAATTTTCTTAGTCGGGGCTTTAAATTTGACCAGAAACTTTAAACTACTGAGAAGTTATTTCAAATTTCTGAAACAACATGTTACGTATTAGAGTTTTGTATAAACGTTTTGAAAATTTAAAAAGGTTGTAAAGAAAAGTATTAACTGTAAATATTTTTTATCTTTCTGTTGATGCATGTAAGTATTCTAATCAATGATATTTGTATTTATAGTTAATTGTAGCTTTCTATAATAATATTAATTAAAAAGTAAATTTCCTATTTCTTTCTAATTAGTTGCAACTAACTCTGAAAATCGATATACTCCTTTTTTCAAAGGAAATTGTAGCATAAGCATAAATTTATTAGCCTTTCATTTACGCTGATACTCGAAGTAATTAAATTATTTCTCCATCATCTTGCTTCAAAGCTACCTGCCTCCAATTAAATATGAAACGCCAGACATTAGTCTTATGTACATGTATATGATTCAGTAATACGCTATGTTATTATATTCTGTAGACAGGCAATGCTAATTTCGACATCGAAGAAATAATTAAATTTTAGAATGGTGGGCATAATTATTTGCAAATGTGCAATACATTAGTAGGGATTTGGCTGTTGCATTGATTATGAAGCACTGCCAATTTTTCTAGTATTATTTAGCCCTAAGTATTGCTGATCATATTTTGTGGTTTATATGAAAACTCAAGAGCTAAAAAAGGTATCTCAAGAACTTTTTCTTAAGTAGCTTTTATTCTGTTTATCCTTGTACATTCTCTGTACTTACAGTCTGTAAATATTATTTACAAAATATATACAAATAGTGTACATAATATATACAAACATATTTACAAAACTGATATCTACAGAAATGTACAAATAAAATAAACAAAGCTAAAATAATAATTAAAATAAACAAAAACAAAAAATAAGTTAAAAATAGGAAACAAAAATGACATATTCTAATAATTTCGCCATATATTCAGTTTGTTCGAATATCCTAATTTGAATTGGTTGGCAAGCAGGTTTTGTTTTAATAATTTTTTAAATATTTTTAAGTTAGGTGCGTTACGTATATTAGAATCTAGTTTGTTCCATAGGCTACTGGTGTTGGTTGTAAACGAATCTTTCCAATATTTATTTTTAATTTGATAGTTATTAATGCATTTATTTGCTCTTTTGTTATAGCTGAGATATTTGTCACCATTACAATTTCCTTTCACACACTTGTACATTTGAATCAGACTGGAATATATCGTGATGAACGTGGGTGAAAGTATTGATTCTTTGTTTACGTAGTCACCAACTTCATGTTTGCTAATATCAAACATTGTGCATATACACCAGTTAAACATCCTATTTAGTCGTCCCTTCTGTGCAATACTTAAGCTATTCAATAGTATGCATGCATATCTGTAGTGACTCAACACAAACGCGTCAACAACTGTTTTGCCCCTAGTTATCTGTTTAATTTGTTTTAGGTATTGTATGCCAGCTGCCATCTTTTTAATCTTCCTTCGAACAAACTTATCAAACTTCAAGCGCGTGTCTATGTCTACCCCTAAATATGTAACAGAATCAGTTGGTTTGATTATTGGTGCATCTTTAGATAGTTGGATCTGTACATTCTTTACTAGTGGCTTGTTATGGTTATTTGCGAATACGATAAATTGTGTTTTGGATGTATTGACTGTTAACTTATTCTGTCTGAAGAAATTCATTATGCTGTCTAAGTCTATCTGAAGATGTTTTGTTGAAATTATTGGACTGCTGTGATTACTTATGATGCATATGTCATCAGCATACTGGATTAATTGGCTGTGTTTTATGAACTGTGAAACATCATTTATATATAAGTTAAATATTATCGGACCTAGTACAGTTCCTTGGGGTACTCCGATATTTCTTATACAGTAGTCGGAAAAGATGTTATTAATTTTGACGCGCTGCTCTCTATTACTCAAAAAACTATTTATAAATATTCGTGAATCTTTATCAAATCCATAGTTTGATAATTTATTATCCAGTATTTTGAAATCTAAGCTGTCAAAAGCTTTACTAAGGTCCAATAAAGCTACGCTGCTACTAACATTTTTGTTAAGATTGTAACGAATACTTTCAGTTAGGGTAAGAAGTGCGTCAGTGGTGCTTAATCCATCTCTAAATCCAAACTGCATAGGTGAAAGAATGTTATAATTTTTTAGGTACGCATTGATTTGAGAGCAAAGTATCTTTTCAAAAATTTTTGATACTGGATTAGTTACTGCTATTGGTCTGTAATTTAAACAGTCAGAATGATCACCTTTTTTATATACTGGTGTTATGTCAGCTCTTTTTAGGCTTATAGGAAATGTTGATGTCCGAATAGAGAAGTTAAAGACAAATAGCAAATATTCGTCGAAGTGCCTGATAAATTTCTTGTAGATAAATACTGGGATTCCACAGCTGCCACTAGAGATATTTACGTCTAGATTTTTTACGGTTTTTTCAAGTTCAATTTTGTTAATAAAATTAAAACTAAATGTGCTATCGGGTTTTTCTATTTTCCTTTCGTATGAAACTTGCTCGCCTTTGTATGACCCCATATTTTGAAATGTGGAATTCATATAATTAGCTATTGACTTAGAGTTGCATACTGGGTTTCCATTCACATTAATTTCTTGTATGTCGCACATCATGTTTTTTTCTTTATTTAAAAACCAGTTAATAAATTTCCATTTGGTTTTAGCTTGTGTTATCTTATCGTACATGATCCTTGACTGTAGTGCTTTGTCTTTGCGTTTTAGTTTTGAAATTTTCATATTGTATTATTATCTAAATACTAAGTATGTAGAAAATCTGAAAAACTTTCAAAAAATCTGGCGTTTCATTGAAAAATATTTAATACTCTTTATGTACTCCACTAAGAGGAATAAATTTTTCCCCATAAACCCACAAATACATGATATTTCCCCATTGAGCAGTGTTGTAACGAGTTGGGTTTTTGGCATTTGAGCTTTGCCAATATTCAAATATTTCCAAATGTCATAATAAGCTTTCTGCAAATTCTTTGAAAATATGAACCAAACCGATATTTTTTTTTAATATGCTTACCAGTTTAGGTTAGCTATTTATGAGCTAATAATGTAGTTCTTAAGAAAAATGTGTGGTTCATAAAATACCAGTATTGGTAATTATGAATTTGTTATCAAATTGTTTTTCCATTTTAAATTGAATTTCAGGGATTTGATTTTTTTAAGTTACCACCAAAACTGGTTTGCACATATTATTTATACCCCATTGTGCCAAGAAATATAACCTCAACAGAGTCAACGCAATTTTTAAAAGACCTTATGCAATATCATCATAATAAAATGCTCTACCATAGTTAATGTAGTCATTGTTTGAAGGCATCAATAATACTTAGTAATGAATGTATATGACCTCGAGAATATAAATATATATTTTTAGTGTACATTATTTGCCAATAAACATTAAGTTAATGTTTGAGGATTTGTACTGATACCTTCATGCAGTTACCTATTTTTGTTGTTTGATATCAGTGATTCCTTCTAATACAAAGATTTATTATAAAATGTCACTCATTTGAAGTTGGTAGTGAAACAGGCAAAACGCATCTTCATTATAAATAATTATTGGGTAATAGGCCTCCCCTGCCTCACTTACTCTTGGAGAATTTGGTTTCCAGCGTTATCATATCCTCTATGCCTACGTATGTGAATGTCTTTGTTGTATAATATAACTATTTGTTTATATTAACAATATATATATATATATATATATATATATATATATATATATATAAATTAGAAAAAATATTGCAAAAGAATAGTATTATATGATAAAACAATTTTTCAATAACTTAAAAATTTTAGGAAACAAATTTGATTAATATAGTTAGAGAGTGCATGATTATAATTTAATGTTGTGCATTTGAGCTATGAATTAATGTAAAGCCAACAAATATCTTACAAAGTACACAGATTATGCAACATATATGTTCACATGATCTTCTAAAATTTTAGATGTTATGAGTTATTTTCAAAGAACATGAAAAGGCAAAGTTTCCATACTGTGCAGAGAGTAGTTGACAGTAAGTTTGAACAATTCTGGCCACTGAGATTAGACATGTAGTATTTGATTACATGTAATTTACATGTATAGCTGTCCCTTGTGTCTCATATATTTCACTGTGAATTGACGATTTTGGAAGCAAAATTTCCTTAAACTTCTGCTTAAGCACTAAATAGTTCATTTTAATATCTTCAGTATTAATGAAATTATAGTAATTTACAATTACTAAACTACTTCTTAGTCACCCTATGTAATAAATTTCCGAGTTTCCCATAACTCCACTTAGCTGTAAGCTTTCTTCAATAAACCTTCATTTTTATAATAATAATAATAATAATAATAATAAGTTCGCTTTATTTCCTGTGAACGCTAAGCGTAAAAGGGAATTCTGACTATATAACAAAATAAAATATAACACCTTAACAACATAGAAACACAGATGTGGGTGGGCTTAAACTGTTTCAACGTTTGATATAAGACAGAATATTTCCATGAGCTAAATAATCAATAGCACACGGGATAAGAGATTTATTGTGTTCTAGAGAGAGATCGCGTAGAATCCATACTACTTTTGAACTTATGAATTTCATGATAAAGTGGATGTGCATCATTTTTCATAATCTTCCTAATAGTAGATACAAATATATTTTAAACTTGGATTTGATGATCTCAATCATTCATATTGTAATAACACTACCCAGGCAAATACACTAACAAATAAGTAATCATAACCAATTTAGAGTTCCTCCGATAAGACTTAGATAGGTAATGCGGGGTAGGTATTTACTCTACTTCTTTCTTCAATTGTATATTCCATTCACTACTAACCAGATGATTCAACTATACAATTGTAACCACGTATTATTTAGATACGGCTTGGTGAACTCCAAAGATTAGAAGGTAATGGGCGCACTTGCCCGGAGCTGAGCATTCACGACAGGCTCACCGGAAGCCATCAACACCTTCGTAATTCCAATCGGCGTGATTTCCATACACTGCTACCTCAGCTCATACTCAAAGATTATATTTGTTATGTGTGCCTTAACTATAGTGAATAATAAATGAA
>CABFPE010000019.1:110243-125109 GCA_900660155.1 Hofstenia miamia | reverse complement strand
CGCAGTGCTTGACTGACAGTATTATTTGATTTTTCCTATGTTTGTGATCAAATTATGATTTGATAAGCCCAATGTCAAGGTAATCTTTTTGACCAACTTGCGTTTATAACAAAAATAACACAAGAGTGAACTTACCTTATGAAAAACTATTTGAATTTCAAATTGAATAGACTTTGTATCATTGTTTTTCAAGAAGAGCTGAGTTTTTTAATATATACCAATCACCAAACATGTCTTACATGTTTATTTTGCATATTTTGTTAATCATTATATTGGCTATTAAGATTGCACTATACATGTACATGTAGTACGTTTTAAGAAATTGAGACAAATCTAGTTGCAACTATTGAAGGGGCAGCAATTTTGCTAATGCACCCCCTCATATATTTTTTCTCGCTGGGCCCCTGAAAGTAGTACAATAAATAAAGATGAACCACTACAAGCTTAAATTTCATCACTCTGTTCGCACGTAGTTGCTTTTTATGTAAAATTGTACAAAACATATTTACTGTTGAACCATAAGACAAGTACCAGTCATTTAATAGCTAATTTAGATTCCCACGCATAAAAAGTTCTGCGTTTACGTGTGCTTGCAGAAATTAGTGCAGGCGTATTGTCTACACTTAATTGTTACGACTGATACTCGCCTAATTTATAAATGCCAAATAAACAAATGTATAATTCTTAGAACTTCGATAAATATTCATTTGAGTTTTTCTTCTTTTTCTTTTATCTTTTTTCGGAGTTGTAGGGATGATACTACAATATTTGGTAAAACACGACTCCGGTTGAATTTGACTGAGACATCGTAATGGTCTCCGAAGGTCTTTCCTCTGTTTCTCTGATAAATAAATACCATATGTTACTGCAGCATACATGTAGTGAGGGAGCACATATACCATAAACATTTCCTTCTCGTTCTGTCTGTAGAGAACCTGTAAATATGAGAAATAGTTTTATTAGAGCAGTTCATTGTCTTGACCATATGACTTCTTCCATTTTAGTCGACCATCAATAAACAACCCCAAATATTTCACCACTTCAACCTGAGGAACAAGGTTATCGTCAGTATCAACCTGTGAATAATTGGTGCGTCCGTCTATTCTTCTACTACCAAAGATTAACTCCTCGACCTTCTTTTGATTTAAATTTTTTTGCCTCGAGAAAGTTTTTTTTTATAATCTCTTTATATCGAACTACATCATCCGCATTGCATATTTTCATCAACAATCTTGTATCACCTGAATACTTAATGATAGACGATTGGTCACTTCGCAGTTTATTAGTACTCCAAGTGAAAAGAGGACCACTGAGTGGTCCATCTTATGGTATACAAACTAATATGTCACAAAAACTAGACTTCGCTTTTCCACATTTCACAGCTTGACGAAAATTCCGCATTTCAAGACACAGTTGTTGTCTTTGCTGACATCCAGATAGAGGATAACATTTTTGCTTGTTCTTAGCATGTTGCTGAAGCGGAAATTGATTACTGCCTGGAGATCATTCACAAAGTTCTTTGAGGAAAAGAAATTGTCATCAAGACAACAACCAATCTTGTACCAAGTGAATGCTAATGCCACAATCGTGTGAAGTGTGGGTGACTAGTTAATAAGCTGGCGACCTCAAACACTTCCAAAAAATCTGAGAATTATCCCGGCTTGCAATGTTTTATATCCCTGTTTGAAGTCCCTTCATTTTATTCCAGATGTCGCACCTTAGCTACCCACACTTGAAGGTGAACCTCAAGGCTGACATAGACACATGGATCCTAAGCACACGGAATATTATTTTAAGATGTTTCGTTAGTTCAACAAAACCTCTCAACACTCCTACAAGGAAAGGGTTCAATGTTCGACTGTTTAAATCTTTGTGAAAGTTCATGACTTATCGATTTCTTGCGTAAACAAGCGCCTCAAGCAGAAAGAGTTGATGTTTAATATTCGTGCTTGTTTTTGATTTGTAGGAATTCTGCAATTTGTGCAATAATGAAGAATGGCCGTCTATTGTTGTCTTTGTAAATCATTTATGTGATAAATTTCTTGTTGCCAATAACATATTGGATAATGGGATAAACATAAAAAAATATCAAACAAAACACACCTTAAAATAGACTGCCGCGGCAAAAATACTGATTCACCACGAAAAATTAATTGCAAAGTACTTGTAGAAATTCTGCTGAGGCGATATTACTTCGTCAACGTTTATTGAATGCCTTATGCCATACAATTCGGATGCTCATGCATTTTGTCTTTTGAAGCTTAATGTATTTGGATAATAAATAAGTTAACTATAATAGAAACGAAATGAATCCAGAGGAGAAAGTTATACCAGAATCTATTGCTTCAAAGTTAACATGAATTTAAGAAAGTATTGTTTCTCTTTAAAAATAGCAAAACTAAAGCTGTTGGATTTGTCTGTGATAGCATTCAAGTTAATACTTTTATAATTATAAAGTTTGTTCTTGAAATTATCCAAAATTGAATTAGGATATTCATTGTATTTTGTTTCGTGCGTCATGAAGCTATTTAATGTATGATACTGTACATGTATTTTTAAAGATTTAAATTTAAATCGATCGCAAAAAATTTTTTAGCAGCACTTAGAGTTGAAGAAAAAAGTTTTCAGTTTCTCATAGAAAAACATTGCAAATCTAATTGGGATTCATGTTAGAAATTCTTTCAATGTTGAAAACTCTAATAATCATAAAAATGACATCTGCTTAGTCCATTTTCGCTTGCATCGAGAGAACAACTTTAAGTCAAGTCAGCAATTTGTACATTTGGTGAATTATTTCTAACATAAGAAGCCGTATTTTTCATTCAATGCATTTATGTTTGATTAATGCAAGAAAAAGATATAATCCAAATTAGGTATGTAGTCTCACAAAACTTCAATCTTGCGAATTTTTGCTTAAAGAAATGCGAGAAAATCATATGCAAGTATGGTAGTGAAACAAAATGCGCCTCATTTATTCGATATTTATTAAATAACACAATACCTTCAGTAAATGTATTAGGGGTTTTAACTTAACCGTATCCGCCTGTACCTGTAGTAAGTTTACTCGCACCCGTGATGTATATACCCATAATAGCCAATGCTGGTCAACCCTACAAAATGTGTTCTTTCTCAATGAGTCACTAAATATAAATGAGCAAAATGCATGATGTATTCATGATTGAAATATATAACAACAATATAATTAATCTAATGTAAATTATCAAGAGTTCATTAACCTGAAAAGGTAACCAAGTAGTGTGCTTGCTAGTAATTGTGTTACTTGCACTACTAGCTGCTCGTTCAGATATATTTTGAGTAGTGTAGCAAAAGGTCACTTCTTTGACCCGCTACCAAACTCGACCTGACTCGATCAAACAAAGGTTTCTAGCATATTGTAACATAAAAGTATCCATAAAAATATTTTATTCGCAAATCGTCAAGTTGTATAGTTTGAACAGGTTTTGGATTTAGATGTTTTATGTTGTTAAAATTATTTTTGGCTTTAACAGATTCGAACCCGATTTTCAAAAAGCCCAGATAATATTTTATATGATAAAAAGAAACTTTCCTTGCACATTATACTCATTCATGTTAAACAACATTCTTATGACTTATATATTCTTCTAATTCTCGTGTACACCTCGCCTCCCAAGTTTGATATCTTTCAAAGCGCTATATCAAACTGCTAGAAACATTAAAAAAATAATGTTTCGGCCAGGATTTTATATAGATTCGATTGCTACAAAGGCTAAGTGATGTCAACCAGATCATGAATATCTCATTTCAGTCTATGAAATGATACATCAAAAATGCAATATTGATGTTTGGAGCTTAATATCCTTTTCTTTGCCTACTGCTTTTATGAGAAGCAGTGAGAACGTCTTATTCGTGAAGAAGCTACGCCTGCAATCGCCTATGAATTTTCTTTATTTATGAATTACCAAAATGGCCAAAAATTTTCACAAAAATACAAACGGATAAACTTTATGTAAAAGTTAGCAGACATAAAAAGAAGATATTAAATTATCCATAGGAAATATTTGAAAATATACATTAACTAATATATAATACACAATACATAAAACCATTATAATAATAATAATTATTATTATAATAATAATAACAACAATAATAATAATAATAGAGTTCATTAAACTGTAAATGGGATGTCACTGAATGTATTCACAGCGTTGAATGTCAAATTCAGTCTCAAAAAATGCCCAAAATAGCTTAAAAATATTCTTTTTCAACAGTAGCAATAGGTCACATGCATACTTACTTTCCAAACGATTAAAAAGCTGTGTGAATCTTCTGAAAAATTCATTATTAGTTTGGTATTCTTAATTTTTAAAATATTGAAAAAAAATCTTTGTCTCAGATCTCTTTTATAGTTCCTTTGTATGTATTTGTCTATGTTTATACTATATTTTCCTTGGATAATGTCAATTAATAGGTTGGTATCATTTAATTGCAGTTGCAGTGTGATTGGCAGAATTTTCAAAGTTTTTAGTCGTGATATATAATCCTGATCCTCCCTAGAAATCCATTTAGTGCAAATTTTTTGGACTCTTTCCAATCTACGTGCGTTAGAAAGATTGCAGTGCCAGACAGATGATCCATAAAGTAATTTTGAACGGATAATAGAGAGGTACAACTGTTTTTTCGTGCTAAATAAAATGTGATATGGTAATTGGTTCCTCATTTTATAAAACGTTATCAAAGCTAGTCTAATAATGTTAGAGATGTGGTTATGCCAAGTAAAATTACTACAGATGTGAATTCCAAGATCTCTTACTGATGAAGTTTGAGTCTTATCCAATTCTATACTTTGTAATGCATCTTCAAATGCTTCTATTTTGCCGAAAGTGATTAACTGCATTTTATTTTTATTAAATGACATTTTGTTAATGAGACACTAATTATTTAATGTTTTTGCATCATGCTGTACTGTCTTAGTGTTAATTATGTTATGATTTTCATTTTACAATTATAGTCATTTACTACTACTACTACTATAATAAAAAATACAAAAAATTTTAAAATCATTAAGAATTCCAACGATTTAACTCATTGACTTCTTAAATTTTTCCTTACAACCGTCACTGTTCTTTCACCTTAACAATTATATATATATATATATATATATATTATCATGTAGTTAAAATGAAATAGCATCACTGATATTTTGTGTAAGTATAAGAGTCAAAGCAAATTTATTGCTGTAAATAAATAATAGTATAAATATTCAAAAAAATACTTGTGAGCTCAGTGTAAGAAATCGGCAAACATGTTTAACAGGTTTGTGTCTCCGACTGTGCTTTGTGGGATTAAATAACAATTATATATATATATATATATAAATATTATCATGTAGTTAAAATGAAATAGCATCACTGATATTTTGTGTAAGTATAAGAGTCAAACAAATTTATTGCTGTAAATAAATAATAGTATAAATATTCAAAAAAATACTTGTGAGCTCANTTATATATATATATATATATATATATATATATTACTGCAACCTGATTCATTTCATTTATTACCTCAGATTGACACATTTCAAATCCTGATTTTGAGTAGCGATAATGTGCACATGTAATCAACAATAAGAGTGAGAAATTTATTGAATTACCGGGTAATTGAAGCAGTAACCACCATAACTATTTAACAGCAACGGTGGCCTCTAAGACAACTCACCTTATTATGTAGGATAAATAAAAATTTCCTCTGTTAAGCTTAATCTGCATATTTTATATTATTTAATTAAGTGTTGATTGCTTATATACAGCACCTAAGAATCTGCACACGTGTATATGAGAGGGATTAGGCTGGTGAAGAGATCCAGATTTCTTCACTCGTATCCGTACACATCGGTGCCCGCGCGTAAGCCCGTACCAGAACTGCCTTGATGTGTATTATGTATATTATCTCATTTCAATTATATGTATGTTTCCATATTCAGTAGGATATTACGACGTGAAGGCTCTCAAACATTAATTACAAGAAAATTTCAAGAAATCATTAAATCACTCCTATTTATCTGCATGAAATTATAAAAGAAAATCGTTTTTAGTTTCTTTTAATCACAAGATAAATGTCGTCATTTTGAAAATTTGTGACAAAGTCGAAGAACAAAATTTATTAGCTTAAAGCGCATGTATTGAAATCATTTGCTTCAGCATTTCCAAATATGAAAACTCAGTAACCTTGACTTATGCTTTTGACTTATACTTTTGCATTCTCAACTGTGACCACAACTCTTCTACATCATTGGAGTAACAATCTATCTCTCAACTGAAAAAAATTCTTTTTCATTTATATTGCAAGAAAGAGAGCAGCATGTTCATTTTTAGAGAATGGGTTATGCTTTTCTAACAAATGAATCAAAAGCTTTTAGGAATATCGATATAAGGCTGTATTGTTCAGGTATCTGCACACCTTGAACAGTATCTTCTCTCCTCAACAAATTCTTTGAAGTATTCCATTTCAAGGGGTATGTCAGATCCTGAGACTTACTAGTAATGTCTTCCTGGACCCATCTATATTTTTTCAGTTTGGATTTTTTACCTATGAACTCGATCTAAATGAAATGGGAATTAGGACACATTATTTTTAGCTTATTTGATAGTTTTCAAAGTTCCTGCAAGAAATTCATCTCCTGTTATTAGTAGTTAGCTGTAGTAATATTCTTAGACTTTGTAAAGTATATTCTGCCAAATATAGGTTGAAACAGGATATATTGTAACATGGTGACATCATTCATTTCCTATTTAGCATTTAGTACAATTTTCTGAAAGCAAATAGTTTTTTCTGAAGTTTGACATTAGCCACAATTAACTTTTTTCAAAGAATATCTTTAAACTTTGAATTAAGGCAACTCAAAGATTAGTTATTCGTGTTAAAAAATTTTTAAAATACTACATGAATTCTGAAGTAAAAAAGTCAGTCAATTCATCATCTACAATGAAAAGACTAATTCAAAATTTTAAGATAATTCATTCATATTCCAATAATCCAATTTTAAATTTATTATTAGTATTTTCATGGCCCAACTGATATTATAGAATTGAGCTGTTTAAAGATAAACAGACTAGCAGCAATTAGCACATCAGATACATACTCTGAGGAAACTGACTTTCACGCAGTGTTGACAATATGCATTGAATTTCCATCGAAATTAATAGCAATTTTTAATGCTGCAGCATCCTGACGATTCACTGAAGAATCTTCCATTTTGTCATTAGTGAGGAATTAACGAAATGAGTGCAAATCAGGTATTTCTTGCCAATATATTTTCAATGTTTTCCTTATACTGTTCGTCTCAAACAGTGTTGACCATTTTGTTTAAACTTCGATTATTTGACAGACTTTACTAAACGGGAGTTTGAAGGCATTTACAATGTAGTAAACAAGCAATAAATAGCATATAGACAATTTTAATCAATGTTCGTATGATGAACAATTTGCGACAAAAGCAAAACTTATCATAAGTTATGTAAATCTGAATAAATCACAATTAGCCGGTTTGAGAATCAATGGAAACAAACTTTATAAGCTAAATACTTAACGACATACAGTCTTGAACAAGGCCTCTGCACTGAGGGTTAAATTAAGCATAAAAGAAATACTTAGTACATTTTTAATGCAATATATCTTTTTGACCCAAACTAATAATTGGTAAGGTACCTGTCTTATATTCTAATTGTAGGTCTTCGGTTGCTATGATATTTCAAAGTAATCATTGGCATAAATTTCAAATCAAAACAGTAAATGTCATGCTTCACGAAATAAGACAAGGTCTGGCAGACGAAACCTTTAATTACAGTATCTTCATCCAATCTCCGAGAACTTAAAGTAGAAGCTCCAATGTGCTTAAGTTTATCCAATAGATGAATCATAAGCGATGTTTACACTAATGAAAGTCGAAATTATGGCCAGTCATACTCAAAATAGACTTTCTTTTACTGAAAAATGTTGATCTTCTTGGATGATTCAAAGATAAGCTTTATCCACAAAGAACAAAGAATGTTTCATCTACTCGCTCGATTTTGCACAAAGACTATTAAATGTAGCCAGTCAATAATGGTTTGGGGAACATCCGGGTTGTTGAACATAAAAATATAGTTAAATCTTGGCCTTGTCATTCCATAGATGCAATTCAATACCAGCCGATAATTTCCCAGAAACTCCCTTAAGACGATGGGTAAAGTGTCACAAAGCGCGGTTAACATCACATTTTTTTGATAATCTTAATGCAAGCTTGCTCCAGCACTACCCTCCTCAGAATCCTAGTTTATCGAAAATTGAGAACCTATTTAAGACGTTAAAGGACCACATACGCCTCAGAAATCAAATCTTATTAGATGAGCCCTGGCAGCATCACACAGGAAGAATTATACAAAGTAGACACCTCTGCTATAAGCAAGCTTTATGAATCGCTGCCTAGGCCAACTACTAATATCATTAGTGAAAACGATCAAAGCAAACACCATTCGAAACAAAAGTTATATTAACAATTTTGTTGCAAAGAATTTTGTCCAAGGTTGTAAATGAAAAGTGCAATATTTATCTCTCTGTAATGGAATATTTAGTGCTACTTACGATTTCAGCAACTAGAACAGGCTAAATCAGTGCAGGATAATTAGTCTAATACTGATACTATCCACGAATATGCGGCTTTGCCCACACCTACCTAAGTGCCTATAATAACCTTCGGGCACATGTAAATTTCCATTCAACATTATGTGTATTTTCAAATTATATGTCGGTAAAAACATTAAGATAAATAAAATGTTAAAGACCTTAACATATAATGATTGTAAATTGTGTTCAAAAATTAATTGAAAGCTTTTGTGGAAATTTCAATTTCCGATGAGGATGGGCACAGGGAAATATTTTTGGTTACGAATAAGAAAGAATTTTTTACTAGTGGGTGCGAGATTAGAACGCTTTATCCTTGCATTACCACTATGCAGTACTAACCACGTTGAAATCCATCTTAGATAACAGCGTGATGATACTTAGCTCAAAAATGGTTGCGCATTGCAAAAGTGTTCGATTATATTCAGCTGCGTAGGCTGTGTTGTAGGCTAGTTTGCTACGTGCTAAGCCTTGGTAAGTTGTTTTATTGGTGTCTTCATTAGGAATGTGAATTTATTTTGAGCTATAAATTTGATGTGCAACTCAGTTTAAATGACATAATGAATTAGTCATGAAGACATGGGGAATGTCGCCTGCCTCCCGTCAGGTTTGCATATTTCATTTTGTGTAATTAAATTGCAAAAATTCTCGGGTAAAACAATTTAAAAAATTAAAAACTAAGGTGAAATGTATTTTAGGGCCTATTTTTTGTTCACCCACTTGATCATGACTAATACGTCTCCTGGCATATCACGGGCTAAATTCTTGCCTTACCCCAACACAATTGCTAACTAGTTAAAAAAGTCATCCGACTTTTTAAAAATATATTGGAAATCCATGTCCTGAGACTGAGTTTTTCAAATATCAATTGTTAAGAAACGACGCTGTACCAACAACTACCGTTT
Source organism: Hofstenia miamia (assembly GCA_900660155.1). Classification (NCBI taxonomy): domain Eukaryota; kingdom Metazoa; phylum Xenacoelomorpha; order Acoela; family Hofsteniidae; genus Hofstenia; species Hofstenia miamia. The sequence continues at coordinate 115,561 of CABFPE010000019.1, read as the reverse complement.
CTAATTGGATAGAAGAAGCGTCACAGTTGGTTTACAGCATAAACATTGTTATTCTTTTAACTTTTGAATTGCATAGCGGCTATAAATCTCAGAGGTTCTAAAATCAATACGGTACGCCACATATACCATGGCTAGTCTGGAATGATAAAGTTTGCATAAATTTCTCCAGAGTAAATTTGCAACGGGCATTAACAAAATGCTTTGATATTTATAAATAAGCATTAAATAGTATCCTTTGAATATAGAGACCAAATATGAGTCATGGCTTTTCAAGTATATGCAATAAACAACACTTAAAATATAATTGACTGAGAATATTGTTTATTCTTTGGAATTGGTAACACATTCAAAATTATCAATTTTCTAAAATATTTAAGCCATTACAAAAAGACTAGTTTAGTATATAATAATTTGAAATAAAAAAAATTGTTTATTTACATACATGTAATTGTATATCATAATAATTTAAAACGCTGTTGAAATTTCAAGCAATGTTCGTCATTTATTAGTTTTTCACATAAAAATTAATAGATATTGAAATTTTATGAGGCAATATTCCAAAAGCTCAATAAAAGAAATTGAATTTATTTTAATAGTTGCCTTGACCACACCAATTTTTCAGATGGTCCTCTATATTCTATAAATTTTATATTTCTAGTTTTCAAACTTTCAAGTGTAGCTCACTTTTTCCTTACTCAGGGGTGGATCTAGAAATTTCTAATGGGGGAGGGGGTACTAAAGCTCCTAAACTCGATTTTTCCAAAATATTTTTTATTCTAGATTTGATTAAATTTTGAATCCTCATAAATTTCTTTACAAGTTATGATAAGAATTTGAAAGTTCTTGTTGATGTTCTATTCGGACTTTCTACTATGGCGTTTTAATTTATATTTATATATAGATGCATCTATTTGTGGCCCAGTACTAAAATTGAATGTGCTGAAGTTCAGCATTATTAAAAAAAACAGGGTATTGAATGGAGATACAGTATTACAAACATATTTTTGTTTAGCAAATAAATATAATAGCAAATATTAGTTCAAACTGCTCCCAGTCTCACTTGAAAATGAAAAGTCCCGATCTCGGACTGATCCTTTCCCATTTCTTAGTCCAGTACCATCAGCTGTAGCGCAGTAGCATGGGTCCGGTAGCAGAACCAGTAATGAAACCATTTCCTCAGGATTTTATTATTTTTTGAAATCTGGCGAGAGAAGGAAACATTAATACATAGACTATTTTACTGAGTTACTCTTAATTTGCATTGATTCTACAGGGATTCTAACAAATACTTTGAGCCTACAGAACATCTGAAATACACTTAGACGTTTAAATTGATCCAGTCTACAGCTTTTTTAATTCATATAAAGGGACTGCTTCATCGAGCACTATGATTGTACGATATTGTACTTTAGAGATATACATTTATTCTGATTTCATTAGTGCTGATAGAAAACAAAAACAGCGATGTGGCCAGGGGCAAATATCTGGGGTATTAAAATTCCTCAAGGATAGGCATCTATGTTTTTTTCTAGGATTTTAATTTGGCTTTCATAAGTGGGGACTTATTCAGCTACCTTTGCAAAAAAATGAAGATTTTTTAAATTTCACATAAGACAGAATGACCAGTATTTTTTGGTAGTTTTTTCGAGAAAAGTAAGGAGATGACCCCTCCCTCGTGGCCACCTTCTTCAGCAAAAATATATCATAATTAATATCTGCACTGAAGCAGTATTGATTGTATTTACCAACCGTGCACAAATTTTTGTGTACTGTGGAAGCCGAAGTTTGGTGGATTATAGATGAAATGCCCACTATATTGGAATATGTTTGATATATTCTTAAGGATATGTAAGATTATTTGAAAAAAAGTTGAAAAGTTTGACAAATATTTGTCAAAACATTACAAGAATTTGTAAATTTTAGGGAAACTTGCAAGATATTTGAAAAAAATTTTCAAATATTTTGCAAATATTTGCCAAACTCTTGGATTATTTTGCAAATGAAATGCAAAAATTTGGCACTAATTTAGAATTTTTACTAAAGTTGCACAAATTAACCTCCATTTCGTTTTCTCATGGGGGACTGAAGTCCCATAGTCCGCTCCTTAAATCCGCCACTGTCCTTACTGGTGTTCTCAAATTCATAAAACATTGAGAAGTTTGAATGATACTACGATAAATGTTTAAAGTAGATGATATTGTTCTATACAACTAATGAGCATGCACTGAAATTATCAAAGGCATTTAACTCAAAGGTGTCAGCATTGACAAAATTTCACAATTATAAATGAAATATATTTTACCCAAGATGTCCTGGTTCACAGTTTTTGACAATGTACTAATAATTTAGCGCATTATAAACTAAAATTGAATATCTTTTAAGCGTGTTCTAAGCTTTTACTAAGTTTTTTCTATACGATTCCCAGATATTTGCACAATTTGGCCAGGATTCCAGCACTAAGTGATTATTGCTTGAAAAAAAATATTATTTAACGTATATTTTTCTACGTTGCTAGGAAAAAAACTAGAATAAAAATAATCAATTTAAATGCCTAATGCATAAAATTGAGTAACATGCCTTAAGACTGGATAACAGTAGGTATTAAATTTTTATATTTATTGCAGAACATTTCATTGAATTGAACAATTTGGTTACATTCATAGCGTTTCTATAATTTATTTGCAATTTCGTTGATAATATGAATATATATATATATATATATATATATATATAATGCCTANGCCCACTATATTGGAATATGTTTGATATATTCTTAAGGATATGTAAGATTATTTGAAAAACAGTTGAAAAGTTTGACAAATATTTGTCAAAACATTACAAGAATTTGTAAATTTTAGGGAAACTTGCAAGATATTTGAAAAAAATTTTCAAATATTTTGCAAATATTTGCCAAACTCTTGGATTATTTTGCAAATGAAATGCAAAAATTTGGCACTAATTTAGAATTTTTACTAAAGTTGCACAAATTAACCTCCATTTCGTTTTCTCATGGGGGACTGAAGTCCCATAGTCCGCTCCTTAAATCCGCCACTGTCCTTACNTATATATATATATATGTTGCTTGAGTACTAAGCTTTCACACCATTTTATGAAAAAACAACGAAAATTTTAATTGAGAGTACTTTCGGTACTTACTGTACCATCTTCAGTCACAAACAAAACATTTTGTGGTAAAGATAAAAATTTACAAATCATTAATTAAATTAATTAACTAAAATTAGTGAAGAGTTTGATGACATTTTGTATTTAAATTTGGTTTCTCTCCCTTAATACAAATTGATTCTGCGATCTTGGTGAATTTGTATTTCATTAAAATATTAAAGTCAGATGTTGATGCTTTATGTATTTTTGAGTGCATATAAATTTCGGATTGTAAGTGTCACTAGAGATGTTCGTGAATTCGTGTCTTCAAATGTCTTTTGGTTTCACCAATGTAGAAGCTGTCACACTTCTGACAATTACATTTATAAACAATTGAAGAAACCAAAGGTTTTTGAATTTGATCTTTTTTACGAAATAAATTTGATGTTTTTTTCCAATTTAAAATTGGTATAATTCTTGATTTTCTTAGTTTTCTATTTAATTATGTATAGATTTCTTAAAACGTGATTCGTGCGGTTTAATAAAAGGTACCTTCCAAAATATTTTATCTTTGCGTTCTTGTGAATTTTGTTTTAATGAAGAGCATGTTAGAGCTTCTTTTAATGTTTTGTGCAATAATTTTTTATTATAGCCATTAGATCTTAGATTTTTAAATATTTTGACAAAAGGATTTGTAAGTACATTGCAGTTAGATGATAATAAAACTGCTCTTCTAAATAAGTTTTTGGGAATTGAATGTTTATATTTATTATCACAGTATGATTGAAATGGTATATATAATCCGGGGTGTTAGCAGGTTTTCTAAAAGCAAATATTTCCAATCCCATTGATGTTTTCTTTAATGTTGCATTTAAAAAATTTATTGAATCTTCTTTTTCATATTCACAAGTAAATTGAATTTCACTTTGTTGCGAATTAATATAAGAAAGAAACATTGATGCATGATCATCGTTTTCCATCAAACAAAAAATATCATCCACATAACGTTTGTAATAAATTGGGGTTTTCTTAAGTTTAGAAAAGTTTTTTCGATTAAATTTGATTGCGAAATCCGCAAACGTTGGACCCATCATGTTGGTTACAGACTTTATTTTCAAACAAGAAGTAAATTTTTAATGAAGCTAATAATAAAAGCTATCGAAGTGTTTCATTAGTAAATGTAAAGGCTGATTCAGGTGTTAGCGATATTATATGGTAATCGTTTTCTTAACTGGCATTGATGTCAACAAACTTTTTGTATCATAACTAACCAAGTAAGAATTTATGTCGCATTTTTTAATTTCGTTAATAAATTGATTAGTATCAGTAAGAACAAATTCTTTAGGCATAAATGACTTTTTTTCATCAAGCCACTTAGATAAGTTATAAAAGTGTAAATTAACCATTGATAAAATAGGTCGATAAGGCGGAGATGTTGCATCTTTATGTATTTTGCAAAGACCGTATAGTCTCGGTGGTTGAGAGCCAGTGTTATGAAAGCAATTGTAATACTCTTTGTCGATTTCTCCCGAATTTTTCATTTGAAGAAGTGTTTTATTGAATTTATCTTCTTGAAATTGAAATATCGAAGTTGAAGTTTTCTTCTTATTTAGCAAATCTAAAATTAACGCAAGCTGAGGGAGGCGTGTAGCATAATCCAATTAAATTGCTAACATCGTAACGAAGAAGAAAAAACAACGTAAAACTAATCAGAAACTCAGATCAATTTATTAGAATTAGCACCAAATGATTTTGACAAATTGTAAAAATAACTATCGGTCGCAATTAATTTGACAAAACGCATGTGGACATTACGCTCTGCATTAATTTTATAGTTGGCTGCAAAAAAAATGAGACTAGAAAAAAGGCATATTACTTTTGAACTACTGAACGTAACAACTCAAGAAAGGTAAGATTTTAAAGATACATTAAAGGACTATAAGTAATAAGCATCAAAGTCTAATTTGTTTTCCTCCTGTAGAAATAACTTCATTCAAACGAACTGAAACTGATTTCATTAAATTGGACTTAATTTCAGATGTCAAAATGTGTTGACTTTCTTGAATTTTTTCTTTTAAATCGGATATATTTTTCGGATTTTTCTTCTCAACGTCATTTTTCAATATCTGCCACGCGTTTTCGATTGGAGAAAGATCAGCAGAACTTGGTGGCCATTGCAAAAACTGGATATTATTTTCAGAAAACCAATTTTTTGT
>CABFPE010000019.1:90145-106766 GCA_900660155.1 Hofstenia miamia | reverse complement strand
ATATATATATATATATATATATATATATATAATGCCTATTCTTTAGGAATGTTTGCCCGTTTATTCGTATTATACTTTAAAAGCCTAGAATGTGTTGTTTGAGTTTTGTCCTAGGTTCCGTTTAGATGGTTGCCATATTTAACAATTGCAAGTCACTGAAATAAATCAATGAGGATTTGTAGCTGAGGTAGTCATGATTTAAGCAGTATTTCCAATTCCTACGGAATGGCTTTATATCTATTTCTAATATATTTTCATTGGCAAGAATGAGTTTCTTCTGGGTTGCTAGCCAGCTTCAGTTTCTAAGGCTGTCATTTAAAAAATTGCATTTTCTTTGAAAAAGCTCAATGTGGATTTAAATCAATAATGTCACAGTACTTAAATGTACGTGTCTTACATAATTATTATGTAGCCAAACCTCAAACATTTCATCATGGTGATAGCGTTTATATATCTTTTAAATATATAGTTCATGAGGACTATATAGAAGAGCAAAGCAGTTTTTGTCTATTGATAAAGTTCATCCAATTTAACAAATTTTGTTGATGAGATCGAAGATGATTTATTGTTAACAATTGTCTATGTATCTTGATATATCTTAAAAGCATTTCTGAAAATTAAGTCATGGACTTTCCAACGAAGTTTATTAATGTACTCAACTTCGGTTTTTTGGTTTAACCATCCAATGAACTTTTTAAGTTCTGGACTTGGATATAATTTTTACAAAGAAACTATGGAAATTTATCGCTATTGTGTGTGAGTTATTATCAAAAAATCTGCTTTTTACGCTAATGTTCTTGCGAAACATAAAAAAGATGCTGAAAAGAAGTTGAAGACAACAAAAACTTTCAAAATTCAAAAACTGTATTTCTATACAATTCTTTTGATCTACAAATCATTTAATTGTAATGTGCAAATTATTTTTTTAATCTGTGCCTCACCCCCTTCCAATATAATTATGAATTCCTCCATTTCATCGCCTGTTTTTAGTGTTGCCTTGACGTGTAAAAAGGCGCACTAGATCAATGACAAAATATTTCCCATATTTGGCCATTCGTTAGACAATAAGTAGTCTATTTATAGAAATGTATTAATTAGCATTTTATTCGTTTAATAAGATCCTTCCCCCGTCTACAATTCAATGTCCAAAAGGAAACGACTTAATTTCTAAGTTGTCCTTCGGAATATAAACTTTGTATTGAATATACTTCAAAAATATATTTTTAGCATGGTAAATATTCCAGTGATATTTACATAATATTGTAATTCTATAGTTTTAGATACAGATATCATAGATGCAACCCTGTCGAGATTCATTAATGTAGTTTGAACAGTAGCATGGACCAATATATCTTAATCGGTAGCCGTAAATCTCATTAGCCGTTGTCGAGCGTAAATAGTCCAATTTTGTATGCCTACATGTGAAGGACATGAATATAACAAATACGAATTTTCAATAATTCATGTATTTATTACTCGCAAAACTAGTTCTAACAAAAAGGACATTTTCACGGTCAAAGAATTGTTATTGCCATTAGTTCATTCAAATGTGTAGCAGTTACAGTGTCTGAGATGGACACGTGCTATTTGGAAAGTATGGCGAACTCACAAAACCCAGCATGTGCTATGTGCTTTCATTGTTCATGTTTTTTGTTATCCGAAAGATGGTGAATTCAAAACATACGAAAACGATTCGTTGTCGTGAGACACGAAATCTATTTACTGAATTTTTAAGGAATATTTACATCAATTAAAATTTTCATGATTTATTGAATTTTACAAACCCCAATGAAATTTTCCATATATATATCCTAATGTTTTACCCAAAGTCTATGATTATCACAGCCACATCAGAATAAGAAAGATACGGATTCATACAGAGCAATGGTTTAACACTGCGTTGAGGGGCAATAAGCGTCGTAAAGCAGAGAAGAAAAATAAATTATCGAATTTACCATAGGATCATATTTTATATAGATCTTTACACACCTCGGTTGTTTATCTTCGCGAAAGACGCAATCTGAGTACTTTTCTAGATGTCTACTTTAAAATGAAAATCATGTGAATGACTTATTAAAGTTAACAATTCAGTATCAATTACAGATGAGCAGAATTTGGATTTTCCTTCTTTGATGGAAATGCCTAACAAATGAGCCAAAAAGTGAGCACAAAATGATTAAATATACGTTAAGTGAGAAAAATATGTGTTTTATAAATGTTTTGCTCATTTTTATGAACTTCTGCAACAAATCAATAAATGGTGCTTTAAGCTCTCAACTTTAAGACTCATCCATGCTGAACTTAGAGGAGCATTCTTGAACATTCTTGCGTTTGAAGGTTTATCACGCGGCTCAAAACTTGCAAACCTGCGTTTTGATTCACAAGAATTTCCAGCTTTGTCCACACAGTTTTTAAATTGACGTCATCCAGCAGTTAAAAAACTACCTAAAATACAGAAACACAATTGATGAAACCAAGTTGCTTTTTAAGGATAGAATTATTCATTTGATTATATAGTTCCTTAAATTGAGTAGTGTATTTTTCTAATTTGCAAAGCTCAATAAAATTGCAATAGCAGAGAGCAGAACGCACATTTCTCATTGGTCAAATTGCACAAACGCATGCACTTTTTTATAAGAAGAACAAGGCTCAAATTATCAAAATCTAAGAATTATTTAAAAATCAACCTGAGGCTTAAAATATTAACTTAGAGATTTCTGAAAAAATAATAGAGTGAGATGTTGGCAATTTTTCGGTTTTTGTGTTGTTTATATCAACAACAGGTGCGTATCGAGAATTTCTAAAGGAGGGGGGGGGCAATTCTTATCCGAGACATATAGGCCTAGGAAGTTTTTTCTTCACCCTCTTAGCATAATGCCGTGCTCGCCCATGCATATATGATATATTTACCAAAAAGTCAGACGGAGGTAAAAAGAATAACATGAAATACTACTTTTTTGCAATTTTTGTCAAACAAAAAGACTGTTCATCAATATGTCGATCAGATCGCATGAGAATGAGTTTAAATTGGCCTGCCCCAAGGGGGGGGGCAGGCGCAAGCCTCCCCCTTAAATACGCCCCTGACCAACAATAATATTTTTTCTGTTTTTCACTTATTCTAACATTTGTGTGTAAGAAAATTTTAACATTTCAAATAATGATACATTTTCGATAGTATCTGGTGCTAGGTTTTACTGACCAACTTCACAGAGCTATAGTGACTATCGAATTTGAACAGAACATGAAGCATCTTTTGATGGTCTCTGTATGGAATGATCAACACGCACCTTCTTTCCAAAGGTTCCCTATATCAACTTTTCGCCACCTTTAAATTTTATTTTTTAATATTTCATCAAGTCGCATTCTGCTTATTTTCCCAATCGTGTTTTGGTGCTCTTAAAATGCACTTCGAATCAGCAAATAATTTTATCCAGCCTTTTTTTCCTTAGGTTTCATAACACAGTTATTCAGTAATAAAACAAGGTCACTAGAATACTCTAGGAGTACATTTTTTGAGATGTAGCTGAGTGTTGGAACATGAGATTTGTAAATTTCATTAAGTGAAGGAAGAGTATGTTGAGATGTCTTCGAATCAGGACTGCTATTGCTATTCATTAAAATTTAATCACTCAGAATAATTTAATTGAGGTCTTGAGTGAGACTTATTCCTGATTGTGAAGGTTGAACAAATGCTTCTGTATGACATTTAGGGCAATAGTATTATTGGCATCTAAAAATTGCAGTTTTCCATTTTTCTTTGTTTTGCTTCATTGATTAAATAAGCTCAAAAATATATTGAGTTTATACCAAAGTTTTTTTGAATAAGTATCGCATTCCATTAGAGGCGTGCATTCTAAGCAAACAGTGTAAGTGCCAATTACTCCATGCAAACACTTTTAAATAAATAAAGAAAATTCGTAGTTAATATTAACTGCAGCCATTGATATTCACTGTATATTGCATTTTTGGGTATAAAAACTTTAAAATTCTTGTCATTGATTGCTAATCTTTAAACGGTTTTTACTGTTCATCACTTAATGTGAAATGCTGTATTTTTAAATAAAATAATCTTTTGCAATGATTGTTGTAAAAACAATAGACTTGAATAATTATTCTAGTCTATTGTTTTTATAACAATCATTGCTTAAATTTGTGGAATAATAGTTGACTTGACGTGACTGTATCTTAACATTAAACCGCCTCAAAATTTTGTTAAATTTTTCATGATTTTCAAACGCCTATAACTCAAAAACTAATAAAGGTATCACCAATCTTAAATCACCATGGCAACTTTAATGGGCTTGGGATGTCAATTTATGAAGAGAAATAGTTAAAGTTTGTTTTTTGATACCATGGGCTTTAAACTTTATATTTACTTGTATGAGGGAATTCAAAGAATATTAAAAAATCTGAATTCTCAAAGAAATATTTTTGACAGAGCAATACAATTTAGTAAAAATCTTCAACATTACATTCAAGCACGTTGACCAATAATATAATGATAATTGGATTTTGGATTATTGGGTACAAAAGAATTTCTGTCTGTAAGTTTTTATTGCAATACTGGAATGAATATTTTTTGTTAGAGGGCATCCAGTCTCTTTTGCTTCCTTCTCTATTGTTACATCATCACCCAGGCAAAGGATGTGCGCAATAACGTGGTACAGTTTAGGTACGACTGCCTGCAGATTCCATCGTGCGTGGTAATGAGTACTTTCACTTTCTGTTTTCTATCGTAATAGTGTAATAACAGAGATATAACGTAGTTAACACTCCAGGGTCAATACAACTATTCATCACTAGTATTTAGGTAGCATCTCCGAAAGTTGAGATCAAGAGAGAATAAGCTGGGCACACTCGCCCGAAGCAGTGTCTTAAAGACAGTTCGCAGGTTTCCCAACAGTTCAATTCTATTCCATCCATCCGCCTCCATCCGCTGCTGCTCAGCTCAGTCTCATTGAAAGAGTTTTGTTATGTGTGCCCTACTTATGGTGCAATAAATACCAGCCACTACTCGACTTAGTTCTCATTCTGTTTGCATAGATTTAATGTGTGAATACAATAGACTCGCAACTGAATACTAACTGCCACTGCATAGTTAAAAAATAGCTAATATATAATTGAGGCAGTTTCCTACATATAATTAAAATATAAATATATATTGCAATACGGGCTGACATGTACAACAGACACGACACTAGCTGCAGACATACTAAAAAGGCTTCTACAAACTACGGCAGCTCCTAACCTACATGTAATTATAATATAAACACATTACAAGAAATTCTAGCACAAATTGTTGTAGCCCTCTAACAGCAAAACAAAATGACGCAATCAATTACATGATAATAAAACATACTTGAAATGAATATTGTTTTCTTTCTTATATGCGTCTATTACACACATTGCCAGAAAAAATTTGTCTTGATCCTCTTCAATATTATATAATTTAAGGTATTTCCCTTGTTCGCCCAACTTAACTTACCTCTTAAATTCATTAAATGCAAAATTGACGTGAGAAATTCAAATGATATAGATATGATCTTTGCATTATTTTATAGTATTAGCATTAACCAATTAGAAATGATGATGTATTTGAACATTCGCGTGTTGACATTTTCATGAAATTATATTCAATTGCATCTACTTCATTTTTCCCTTTATAAATTGACATATGGGATAAAATTTTTTGCAAAATTTTGACGGTTGAACAACTATGGCTACAAACAAATTTTTTTTGCATTGCATAGTAAACCAATAGCGTTTAAACAATTGATGATGAGCTAGATAATCTATTAATTTTAAGATATATAAATTTGTAAAAAACCTCTTTCACTTACAGTTAAGCATAGTGCATAATCTACGCCGCACTTTCCCTAGTTATTTGCTGACGTCGCATGGCACTGTTTAAATTTCTTGTAATGATACGGTCTCTTATCGGTCTCTTATAAGTCAATAATTTGGATTTAAAATAACGTTAATGATAATTATCATAATCATCCTTACAGTGGCTTCTCGCCTTTCAAGCGTTCATTACTATGTCACACAAGCTTGAGGGTGGTATGTTGTGGTACGTTCGCTATCTATTTCAAGCAGTTTTGTCAGTTCTTGGAACAGTGTACTTTCAAATTGTGGGCCTTTGTCTGTTATGATTTTTTCCATGGGGCCTACCTTTAAGATCCACTCTTTGAGGATTGTGTTTGCTGTTTCTTCTGCAGTTGTGTTTTTCATTGGTAAGATTCTTCCGTATTGTGTGAAGTTGTATACTATGACAAGTACGTATTGATACCCCTCGTCGTCTTTTGATAGCATTTCGATGTCTATGTGTACTATTTCGTTCGGCTTTGTTGCGATTATTTTTTGTAAGGGTGCCCTCTGTTGTGGGAAGTGTTGTTTGTTGTTGAAGAGGCAAGTCGTACATTTATTTATGATGTCTTCGGTTGTTTATCTTATCGAGGTGGTGATATATTTGGAGTTGAATGTCATCTCTGTTTGTATTATGCCGAGGTGGCCTCGTTCGTGAATTTTTCGTACCATCTCTCTTTTATAATACTCCGGTATTGCTATTCTATTTGTTTTTCCTGTTGCATATAAGAGGCCATTCTTGTTCAGTTTCCAATTATATCTTCTATAATAATTTTTTGCTGTTTTTGAAAGTTGAAGTTCTTCGTTTTTTATTTTTGCTCTTATTTCTTTCAGCATGATGTCTTCGTTTTGTTTTTCTATTATTTCTTTCTCTGTGATTTCTTCTTTTAACATTATCGGGGTTATTGCTTGTCCTTTTTTGTCTACGTTAATCTTGGGGAGTTGTTCGTATTCACTATGTGGTAAGAATTGGAATTGAGTTTTTTCACTGTCTTTCTTTTCAAGGTCTCTCTGGTATTGGGGGAGTGATGTCCAGAAATCTGCGTTACTGTGTAGTTTGCCTTTTCTATGTTCGATGGAAAATGTGAATTCGTTTAAGTACTCAATCCATCGTGATACGATTGATGATTTGTCTCCCGAGAATTTTTTTAACCATGCTAATTCGCTGTTGTCGGTTCTTACTCTAAATTCTTTTCCTATAAGGAAATGTCTAAATTTTTTGATGCTTTCGATGAATGCGAGCATTTCCAATTTTTGTTGGAGATTATGCTACACTATATCCGCCCTTGGATCTATTGCTAGAGGGTAGCTGAAGTCTTACCGAGGGATTGTTCAATCATATATATTTCAACAATATTCTAATAGATGCCACTACGTGATGGGAATTGCATGTAGCCAAAAGTCCAATTTAAACGCCAAACCACTTATAATTAGTGGGAAAGCAAAATTGACTTTCAGCGATTTTTCACTTAAAAATCTATACTAAAATGACATTTAAAAATTCCAAAATGGAACCATAGAATGACCTTGAATAAAAGAAATTATAGCTGCCTATTCTCCAATACAATGTAGTATTTTGACTCAATGTGTCATTTTTCAAGATTTCTCATAGATTTTGCGACTAGATTTACTACTTGTCCATGTTAATATCTGCCAATATCATACAATTAGATAAATTGTTCTTCTATATTTTATGTTGTTTCTAATTTAAACTACAACTTGACAAGTACAATTTTTTGATTTAATATTTATTTCAATATTAAAGAAATATTTTGCAGGATAATTTAAAGTAGGTGAGAAGTTCTATATGCTGCTATTGATTAGCTTAGCTTAAATAGTAGATATAGAACTAGAGATGTGTGGCACCGGTTCTTCAAAATATTTTAAGCTATTAAATGCTTAAGATCTGAAAACACACAAGGTAAAGAATTGTCTCTTGTTTCTTATCTGACCACTAAGTATGGAGGGGGTATTTGAATGTCTTTACAAAAAGGGATTTCTCAAAGAAATAGTTTAATATTCTCCTGTACTTAAATCGCAGGAATTATTTTTAGCCTAAATATTCGCTACGTATTACACGAGAGCACACAAACAAATAGATGTGTCCATATAAAATCCTTTGATAATTCTTAACAATTTGTATAAAATTGTTCACACAAAGTTGTTTGTTACTTGAAAGTAATGCTAGTCGAAATAAGAAGTCCACATGGCAGCAAACAAACTGCTAACACAAGCAAAAGCGTCAAGATTTTCCAGGCTTGATTTTGTGTGATGTGTATACAACATTACACAACATTTTCTTTTACGTTACTGCTTAAATTTGTTGTGTACACAACACAACATTCTGTGTGGGGCATAAAAATCCAAAAACATAAAAAGATTTCCTGTAAGAAAGAATGATTCCCAAACCTTTTTTTTGAACAGCTATCTTATGAACCCTTTCCTTATATATTATAGAAACTGTGAATAGCATTTATATTTTCGATATACCCATATTAATGTTTAATATTATATTAATATAAATAAAATTAGTTTGCTTCCTTTATACGAGTGGTGCAATTTATTACTTTTGTGTGTTGTGTTATATATGTTGTGCGACACACAACCTTTTGGTTTTGTGTTGTGTTTGTTGTATAACACGAAATCTGCAACTATGCATCTGCTACATGTTTTGCTTGTTAGCAGCAATACGGCTAGTCATGAGATTTTTTGGTTGCGGTGATTCCAGCGACTGCAATTCTGGTGGCTGCAACTGATGTTAAAATAAAGATTTGGTTTTTTCATAAATTGTTATTTACGTCACATTATACATTATACTAATAAATTGTTTAGATAATATGACGACTGAAATTAAAGTAATACAACATATGCGATACAAACATATTTTAAGTTTAATTTTGTATGACCCTTCGTTTCTCATTATTATTTGCACCGCTCGCCTCATACCATTTCAACAAACCTTCTTGGCGAGTCATTCCAAGACTCAAGATTCAGGATGTATGTTCATCAAATTGAACTCATGTAATGTTAAAGTCATCAGATCCTACGTTAACCTTATAAATTATGTCAAATAGGGTACAAAATAATAACACGGGCCGGGTCGGGTAGGAAACTGTTTGGGCCGGGTCTGGTTGAGTGTAAAATAGCTTGGGCTGGGTCGGGTCGGGTCGGGTCGTGATTGATGTTGTTCGGGTATGGTCAAGAAAAGTTGACCCGTTTTCAAGCTTGATAACAACATCACAGATGGAAACATGAAAATGAAAAACAGTTTGATTGCCAGAATCACTAAATCAGTTCTGATTCTACAGAACCATACATAGTTTATGTATATCAGAAAATTGTAGCTATGTTAAATGCTGCAGTTGCTTCGTGTGGGTCCAAATCCTCTTTAACAACTTCTTTTTTAATCTTGTGACAGACAACGCACACTGAATTTTGTCTATGTTCCTCACTTCAATGTTGAATTTTTCGGATTAATGGCAATTGGTCAAATTCCAAATAAACTGAAATTATTGCTACATTTATATATTACTACATGACGATCAAAAGCACAATTCAACGTAAACATTTTGAAATAATATTTTCCTAAACCATCGTTTAGATCTAATATCATTTCGGACACAAATATTTCCTTGTTCCAATCGAAGAAATACAAGCAGCTACAAACGGCTGAGTTTTAAAATATTATTAAATTTTAAAAATCGAAAATTATGCAATTGTTACACATATCCAAAATACCATAATGAAACACTTGTTGGTTAATCTTAAATAGCCTAGCATCCGTTTTAAAAGCCAAAACATATTTCCACATATTTGCAAATTTGAAAATCTTTGGGCATGATTAGGTCTATTGGGAAACATAATTTAAAACAATATTGAAAATTTCTCATTAAAGCGTATTCCTGTGCCTAAGGTTGTTTAAAGGTTAACACTTTTTCTTTAAAAATTTCAAATTTTTCAAAAAGATTTAAATTCTCTCCATACCAATGTTAATGTATTTATAAGGCTTTGAGGTCATGGAACCAACTAAAACTTTGACTATTTCTTGAATTGTGCAAAAATATTCCAAATCCATTGAGGGGTGCCGTGCGCAAAGATGGGACATAGCCGGGTCGCGGATTAAGAATAAAAAAGAAAGAGGAGACCTTCTTCTATCATGTGGTACTTTCAGATTGAGCATAGGTTTATTAGTTTTTATAGGATCATAAAAAAATTTCAAAGGTCTCTCGGCAGTTTATGGGCAATTTTCAATGCAAAGTTTCAAAATTTTTATTTTAATTTTCAACACACTAAATGTCAGCTCCACTTTTCAATTTCAGCTAAATTATATTTTCGCTAATATTTCAGATTAGTAAAAGTAAATATATAGCTAGTATTTGAAATTTTGCAAAAAAGTATAATCACAAATAAAGGCTAAAAATGAAACATTAGTTATCTAGCTGTAAAATATGCTACTATCGAGTTTCACTATAGTAATTAACCACTACACATACATATTAAAATGCATATATATATATATATATATTCAAATTTTGGATTATAATAAACTCAACAAACGTTGTTTCTACACATGGTTTCAGAACATAATGTCCTGTTAAGAATGATATACTGCAGATTTACATAGAAATTTGCCATTTGGATAATAAAAAATGGAAAAATAGGCGGGTAAACTGAAACTGCTTTTACTTATTTCTTCCTTTTCATTATCACAATTGCAGTAGTATAAGGTATCCACGAAACGCTGTTTTTAAATGTACAAATAACTTTGCAAAATTATTATCGAAATATCCATTCAAGGTAGCCGAACATTTTAATCGGAGTTTCGCAAAATGTCTTTCTCAGATACCCTCAATGAAGGAGATAAAAAATATGCACCAATGCATACACGTAAAGACATGGTAGCCATTTGAGGGTATGAAATGGGCAGTTTGCAGTACTAAAAATAATCATGAATCAATAAATGCAGTTGAAAGAAAAAATGCGTAGCAAAGTTTTTTTTAGGTATTCAGAATAAAGAACATAATAAATTTTTTGGATTTTCAAAGCATTACCACCATTGCATTTACTTCAAAGCACGCATGGATTAAATTGTTTTTTTATGGTTCCTCGAACAAATTCCCGTCCTATATAATGCAATAGGTTTTCAAAAATGCAATTCTTTACAGTCAATCCCTCAAATTTTGTCTCAAATAATTGATTTCAAATTGTAGAAAGTTTATTATATATTATATAATATCAAATTAAGTATGATGACTCAACAATTGTGAAGTGGTAAAGGTTGGCAATTTTTCTCATTCAATTCTTAAAACAACTTATTACATCAAATGCTGGTCTGTGGGTGAAGTGCTTATTTTCAACATTTTTGTAAATTCTACCATAAATCAAAAGTTCTTGCTTATACGAAAAAGATTTCTGAAATAACAAATCTTCTGAAAGATTTGACTTAACTGGATTGGTAAGATATAGATTTGCTGATTCTAAAATAGGCAAGATAAATAAAAAATAAAGAGATTGAAAATTAAAATGGCGTCATTAAAGTTTTTTGTAACAAAGCAAATTTACCAATTCTAACATTATTAACTAATTATATTTAAACTTGAAAGAAAAACACAAGTGGAGCGGTGGATATTGAACACAAAGCTGAAATCAGTTGAAAGAAAGTAATTTGCTTTTAAGAAATTGAAATCAACAAAAATTGGAAGTCATTAAGTTCTGAGCATATTATTTCTTGTTATGATGTCAATGCGTTTATGGTATGCCGATTATCTGTTTTAGCTACAGTTGTTTTCACGGAGGGGGTACATGTATAATGACTTTCTATTTTGTGATTGAAAGCGAGCCCATTAATAGTAGCAGGTAACTTTCTCAAAAATGAGACACAAAATCTAATGGTGCGAACTTGCTAGGATTTGATAGTGTGATGTTCAAGATAAACATTGATGTAAATCTGCACGTTTGTTAATGGATTCGCTTGAATGTATTTTGGGTAACGTGCAGGGATTTGAAAAAAGTCAATTTCTGATATAACTTTGTGTAGTTTGCGTTTTTCACCCAAGCAACAAGGATTCATGGACCATAGATGGCCCATTATTGTTTCAATTATTGCCCATTATTGGCTCTTGGTCGCTGAGCCATTAATGGCCCAATGATTAATCCAACAATGAGCCAATAAAGCATATTTTCTCAAATTGTTCACGTGATGCAAAATGTAATGTTCAAAATTTGTAATAACAGTCCAAAATATATAAAACAAACGTATATAAACTAGCTGCAATCACTATGGTGATATTTTTTACACAAACTATAATTTATTACAACGCAAATTCATATTCATTGTTTGTTTGAAATTTTTTATATTTTTTGAAATCATTTGAATTTACTTAAAAAACATTGTTATTGGTTCAATATTGGATATATGAATGGGTCATTAATGACTAAACGGCCAAACGCCGATAATGGAAACAATAATGGGCTGTAATGGCCTATGAATCCTTGTTGCTTGAGAATTAGATATAGAAATTCTTTTTTTCTTACTTATGCAAACAATAAACTTTACATAACGGCGCCAGAATGACCCTAAATGCTAAAGTAGAACTCTGAAAAGAAGATCATATATTGCAGATAAACTTCCATACAACTTTGTTTACAATAGAGCAAAAAACTTCAAAAATAGGCATTTTTTGGCTGAGTAGTCCATTTTGGGAGGCTATATCCCAGTCAGTTTTAATCCACTTTCCAAAATGTTTACACAATTCTATGAACAATCGATAGAACTCTATGACGTTGTCATCGATTTTTGCCCTTCTAACAACATTGGGTGTCCGTAACTGAAATATGCATCTTTTGCGAATTTTTGGTAAAATGGTGATGCATAGCCCAAAAACTACGTTATAGAATTTTTCCGGAGTTGTTTTGGATGATTCTATGTCAAAGTTGGTTAAAACTGTGCTAAAAGTTAAGTTCTATAGTAAACAGCTCCTGATATAAGTGTCGAAATGCATATATTGCGGGCTTGATTAAAACCAATATTGAACCAAAAATATTTTAACATTGGACAAAATTTTGATTCTTGGTAACTGTTGCAAATTTGCCATGTCAATACGTGAAATTTAGCACATCTGAAAAATTAATAAATGTATGCTACAGACAGAATCATTATGCCAGGTTCCACACTGAAAACTACTTTTTGCAAGAAACCATTTTTCGTGAAATGTGATTGCGTACAGAAGAAAACCTGTCCTTGTTTGGATTTTTGAGAGCGTATTTTACACTTTATTTAATTGAATTTTAGACTTGTTGCTATAATTAAGGCTCAGATAATTATGCTTTCTAAATCCCATGGGATATCAGCTAAACTCAAACATTTTTCGACAGTTTGACTGCCCATGGCACTTCAAGAATCGCCCTAAACAATGTCTGAAACATTTTTAAAGAAATCGGCATATAAAAAGTAAGTGAACGTGGAGACACATCTCTATTGTGATACTTTTTCAGACTTTGGATGTATTTATTAGTTCAAAAGTTGTGAGCGTTTGAAATATTTTTAAAGAAATCGGCATATAAAAAGTAAGTGAACGTGGAGACACATCACACATCTCTATTGTGATCAGACTTTGGATGTATTTATTAGTTCAAAAGTTGTGAGCGTTTGAAATATTTTTAAAGAAATCGGCATATAATTTAAAAAAATTATTGGGTACTTTTCTCTTAAAAAGTCTGACGTCTTTTTACATATTTCAAATAATTTTCTCCATGCCTTTAGGAGTCATTGGCACATCTATTATTGAATGTAGTTAGGCCTATTGGTATCGCTAAAGTAAAAGTTAACTAATTTTTTTTGAAAATTTCGATTTTCTACAAGAGTTTTCAGTTATATCGATACGTAATGTTCAGNAATGTTCAGGTAATTGTGAAGTCTCTATGCAGATAGACCATCCAAATTCATTGAGGCATGCCATTTTTGCAGCACTGTCGGCATCGGGATGAAGAATTTGCACAAAGAAATGCTTTGATGGGACCATGATCGAGAGTGTTTTTAAAATGTAGGTTAATAAGGAGACACTAAATATACTGTGGTGCCGTTGTGAGTTATGAGAAGTTACAATTTTGTTCAAAAAATCATTAAGAAAATTAAGAAATTCTGAGGCTGCTAAATGGTTGATGATGATCAATTCTTTGTACATTCTCACATTAAAATAAATTTCAAACTTCTGCCCCTCCCATTTTTAAGGGGTTTGATAACACTGGTATTTCAATAAGCAATATATCTTGTCAATAATAGTGATTCTATGGGAACGTGAATATAATTATTTAATCTATACATTTATAAGAAAAAAGTTGCAAAAATTTTAAATTGTAAATATATAGGACTTCTGTTGCCCATACGTACAACCGCTTTAAATGTGGTGTTGACATGCTTGATGAAAATCTGTTGAAATATTCCAACTGAAAAACAAACCATCTGTTGAATTTTAATTTCTCTTTTATTCTCGTCCATGTGGCTTGTAATAATCCATATATTATTCTGAAGAAAAATAGACTTAAACTGAACAAAGCTCATTTTTGAAGAATCTTTTGTGGCTTGGTAGTCTTCAACAACAGAAAATCAAGAAAGTTGTTTAAAATGCAGCCCTTCATTCAAAATTTAATGGTTAAAAATCCCAATATTATATTGTGTTCGACGTTGCTATGTCTGTGGCAGAATAGCCGTCCAGTTTTCGATCAGTATTCTCAGCATGTATCCTTGCTTCACAATATTGTTTGTGAATCAAAACAATGCAGAGGGTGTTCTATGTACTTTTACGCTTTTCTTGAATACCAGTGGCGTTGTTTTCAGTGATTGTATATTTTTCTGTTTATTATGGCACCCAAAGATAAATAAGATTATTATTTAATGCCATGTAGGTTCTCCTTTCAATGATCAATGACAAGCAACAGTTGACATAGTGCATGTATCATAATAAATATTTATATTTAATAGAATATATTCTTCATAAATACTTGTTTTTGAAATTATCTGTTGGTTTACATATACATGATGTCTACAAAATGTTGACAAAGGTTCAACAACGTGCTATCAGATACATGTACAGAGTGTTGCACTTGATCCCGCAGGTGTTTCTGAACAAGATACAAGCTAAGAATTTATGTCAACTTGAATGCGTTAGATTGGTCCTGGAAATAAATGAGTTTTGCATGTGTGGTTTCGTTAATGAAACGTCCATAGAAACGCCAACCACACACAATTGAAAAATTTACTGAGGGTGTCTTTGACTTTCTTGTCTTGTAATGCCTATCCAAACGTTATCAAAAGATGCAAAAATGTTTCGAGGTTAATGGCTCTCATTTTCAGCAATTGTTGTAATTGGATAAGCAGGAAAATTTACTTAGTATTTATGACAGAATATTTTTCTTTACTGATGCTAACCAAATGAAAACTAAAAGAAATCGTAGTTATTTAGCATTACTAACTGCAGGGATTAATTCAATCTATAAATCAATTTCAGATAATTATCATTGTGATCATTTACTTTTAATGTGGTGTTACAACAAACGATGTGGGGATTTGTACTTCTATACTTGATAACTAGATTTTGACATTCTATACATTAAATGTCAAATTATATTGTCATCAGTGTCAAATATCTAATATTTAATATGCATTTTTTTGTTTAAAAAATTAATCGACTATTGACATGATTTCATATAATGCTTTCAATCTAAACAAGGGTGTAAGGGCTCAAGTGCACCTCATAAGTTTCAAAAGTATATATATATATATATAGAGTATAGAGGGAAAGTTTAGAGAAGTTTAAGAATGCTAACATGGTTTAATTGTCTATTTAAAAGTTTTTTACGTTGTTGTTTTATTAATAATGCTTCAGTGATCTTGGTATGTTTGTTCTTTGTTAATATTTTAAAATGATCTTTTGTTGCTTGGTGATGATGTAAGTAAATTTCTGATGTTAGGTGGCCTCTTAAGTGTTCTTTAATTCTAATTTCCAAATGTCTTCTTGTCTCCCCGATGGATGAGGTATTACACTCATCACAAGAATATTTACAAACAATAGAGGAAGANATATAGAGTATAGAGGGAAAGTTTAGAAAAGTTTAAGAATGCTAACATGGTTTAATTGTCTATTTAAAAGTTTTTTACGTTGTTGTTTTATTAATAATGCTTCAGTGATCTTGGTATGTTTGTTCTTTGTTAATATTTTAAAATGATCTTTTGTTGCTTGGTGATGATGTAAGTAAATTTCTGATGTTAGGTGACCTCTTAGGTGTTCTTTAATTCTAATTTCCAAATGTCTTCTTGTCTCCCCGATGTATGAGGCATTACACTCATCACAAGAATATTTATAAACAATAGAGGAAGACAAGAGTATTGGGATCGGATCTTTGTTTGAGAAAAAGTTTGAGGTCTTAGTTGTTGTAAATGTTGGAATTATCTTAGTTTCATATATCTTTAATTTTTTTGTTGATTCTTTTAAGTTGGTGTTCGATATATGATTCTCGTTCTTTAATATAAGGTAAATTCCAATAAATATTTTTAATTTTATCATTGTTGTCCTTTAATTTGTTGTTAATAAAATATTTATCCAAGCATTTTATTATTAATAAAACAACAACGTAAAAAACTTTTAAATAGACAATTAAACCATGTTAGCATTCTTAAACTTTTCTAAACTTTCCCTCTATACTCTATATGCACTGACGAAGCTATACGTGTGTAGCGAAACATGTTTGCGGAATAAAT
>CABFPE010000019.1:60547-87688 GCA_900660155.1 Hofstenia miamia | reverse complement strand
ATATATATATATAAGACTTCAACCAGTAACAAAAATTGATAGACCCATGTGAAATTGTTCAGCTCTTCCTAGAGAATAATCCTTGTTTCGTTTCTGTCCATTAGTTATGACTAATTTTGGTTTTTATACTAAATGTGCAGAATATTTTCTTCCTGAACATTTTCTTAAAAATTATATGAACTAATTTTGCTCCTGTTTTTTTTTGTTGTTAAACTAAATTTTTTTATTGTATTTTAGCAAAAATTGCTTAAGAACAGTCCTTGATTTTCAGTATAATATAATACATTATTTTTTCACAATTTAGGCTGGCGAAAAGTGGGAGGGATCTCCTAACAATGGCGGTTCTGTGCAAAAAAATTCAAGATTACGTGATGAATCCCAACAAGTAAGCTATTTTTTATTCAAATAATTTCAATAGTTTTTTTTAAAATACAAGAAAAAATGTATTTTGTTGCAGGACAAAATTGTTCAGATAATTTAAAATTAATGGTACATAGTCATATAAATATTTACGACAAAGTTTGTATTCAGCTATTTAAATGATATTGCTAAAGAATCTGCTTTGGCTTGGCATGGTAGGAGCTTTCAATTTTTATTGGTGTTATGGTAAATTTCTTGTTGAAACCAAATCTGACGTCATTTTCCATCAAGTTTTCGGTTTTCCTAGCATGTAGTGATATCCAAACAGGGTATCAGAGTATAGGCTTTCCCTAACCAAAAAGTTGTTCACTTCGACTACTTTCGTGATATTGTTCTATGCAATAAATTTAGATTATTACAGCAATGTTCCAATAATTTTGCAACATTTTGAGGCTTATTGCCTGGTTTTAAGTTACTTCAACGCCATTTGATATTGTGAAGATGCGATACCCAATTGCTTCCGCATTTCAGATGCATCACTCAATAACCAGCCATCCTTTTCCATATTAAAACATATTGAAACTGATAGTAGTTCCAAAATGATCGATGACCACCTCTTCAGTGAACTTTATGTATATTTGTAAATATTTTCTCTTTGTCTCTAAATTATTTTCAATTATTATTTTCACTTCCCACCCTTCAGTAATTGAAGCTAACTGAATACCAATAACTTCTAACAAGAAAGCTAAAGTATGAATTTTTTCTATTATATTTATGGCTTCCCATGAGCTAAGATTGTCCTTCGTATGAGATTTTGCAGTATACCTCTAAAGATTTTTTTATAATTTGATTTTGCGATTTCAGGCTTGACTGCTTGGTGGATTTCATTAAAGAAGCTCAATTCACGTGATTGCATCTGAACTGAAGCAGTAGTTGCTTAATTTTTTTTGGTAAGGATTGCTTGCTGCCGACGGTCAAGCCCTACATATGTTACCAAACACAACTGCAACATAATCCGAATTATTTAGATATTCTACAGCATATAACAATGTATCCATTGCTAATTTTGAGTCTCTAAATTTTTATTACTACTACTGCTACAAGTGCAACATAAATTTTCGGTGTGTTTGCAGTTTTAACAAATGCTTTTGAAACACCGCAAGTAATTTCTGTGTTCTTATTGTCCTGTCAAAATATGATTTTACCAGAAAAAATCCCAAGAAAACATTTTATTGCTGTTTTCGATAGTATTACATGCATAGAATAACGTATTAAAAGTTTACCAAAATTAAGTTACCACAAAGGGTCTAAATTTGATGACAAAGAATATGCCTAATGGTGTCGTTTCACTTATCAGACAAAGGTTTTTGTTATTGAACCTACAAGCGTGAAGGTTGGCCAATATATGTAAAATTTAATTCTAAGAACTTTTTATTAAATACACCATTTCAAACAAAATATTTATAAACATGTAGATATATTCTTAGAAATTTAAAATACACAGTGCATTTACCTACTTTATCAATAAATAATGTCAGTTAATAATCATTATTTTCATTATCAGGCACATTATTTTCATCTTCAGGCACTGCTTCCTCAGTCATATTGTCACAATACCCTTCTTGACATGCTCTGCATACCCTTGATAATCTAAGTCAATGTCTTTTGCACGTGTACTGAAGCGGACCACTACCATGAAAACAGTTGCAGTGAGTTATTTTCATGAGTGTTTCTGGTGCAGGTGAACTATCCATCATCACTGGGACTAGCCTATTCTGCAATTCCCATCCCCTTTCAGTATTATCCATGTCCTCACCATTTCCCATCCACAGCATCACTTGGAGGTAACTCGTAAGGGCATGATACTCTGTTGCAGAAAATGTTGGTGGCAGTTGTTCAGGTTTAACAAAGCTTTTGGCCGAACCAACTTTTTGGCAGAAAAAAGAGTACCTCATTGCAGATAGATTTTCTCCAGCTTTGCCTCCAAACAATGCTATCATCGCTTCACATCCAGCTTCTTCAATTTCAGCTATTTTATTTAGGTGGGGAAAAAATCTTGGCACAGTTATTGAACAAAGAGTCTCCCTTCAAAACTTTGTTTAGAGCGAGTTTTTTTCCGATTCTAAAAATGGTGGAAGTATTATCACACCCTGCGAATGGATCTAAAAACAGAAGACTGCTGCAGGCATAATTTCTAAAAGACTTTTTCACATCTTTAATGTTGTATACTGTTTCAGGACTACCTTTATCCGAGTATAAATAAAGTTTGTTGCCATCGCTGCTTGGCGCGTGATGGAGTAACAATACCAATATATCAGTATCTTCGCCAATGAGGCTAGTTTTGTTGTTGGATAACATTGACACTGCTGCTTTGACAATGTCCACGTCTGCATCCCCCTTTGATTGTAGTACGTTGCAACCTCTGTTCCTCCGGCATTGTGAAATGAGATTGATGAGAGACTGTTTATTCTCCACATACTAAAGAAAAATCTCTTTTTTCCTGATAAATTTTGTTTCTTCCTCAATGCGCACTTTGTTACTTGTTTGATTTATGCTTCGTCTCTAATAGGTAATGTCCTTCGTACTTGGTCCTCCAAAATAACCATCAAATAAAATAGTAGCCTTACCACAGTGGTTCACTGTGAAGGATACATAGGCGTCAGCAATTGAATAATAGGTGTTGCCTTCTGACCACTTCATTCGATGGAGAAGAGAACCAAGAACAAAGTGTTCCAATTCGGATATTTCCTTTAGTACTGCTTCATCTGAACTGTGTTCTTTTATAGCATCCATAAGTTGTGTTTGTTTGGTTTGCATAATAGATGTTTAACTTCAAAGAGTGATGATGGGTGTAGTGAAAGTTCATAGGACATCACCTCATTAATGGAAATATCAGCAGTTCGAGACACCACAAGAAACCTTTGGAACAAAAGAATGGGGTCTATTGTTGTGTTCATAGCAATGTCAACTGCCACACTAGATGCCGTGGTCTTGGCTTTCATTGACCGCTTGTACTAAACTGAAGAAAGTGATTGACCCTCCCTTGTTGCCATTATTTCTCTACCAATGCTATACAGGCTATGGACATTCACATCCTTATTTGCATTGACAGTGGTGACAATGTTGAGAAGAGAATCCTCATCAAAGAAATGTGAGAAGCTCTCAAATTTATCTCCATTTCTTTGCAGGTATTCATGGTCTCTTTTCGTCCTTGATGTTCTTGCCTCCTTGTGTTGTTCACTGGTAACAAAGGTCTGGTGAGTGAAACCCTGCAGTGCATCACTGTAAGAAGAGGACACTGGAATAGACCTTCCACTTCCTCTGGTGGGTCCTCCTGCAGTTTTTAGGGAGTACATCAGAGGTTGTTTGATGACTAGATTGCAACCCAGTCCTGCCCAGAACTGATCATAAATGTACCGGTACACTAATGTCATATCATCTTCAAGAGTTGTCATTGACTGCAGGTAAAGATAAGCGGATTTCACATAGTTCCCATGCCCAGCAGCTGCAAAAATTAGCATACTTTTTCTGCAACTCGCTTTGTAAGACACTGATCAAGCAGTAGATGAACATGAATTGCACATTGAACTGCTTTTCCAGTCATGATGTGTTGCACAGCATTATCATCCAAGGATCTCTTTGATTCCAGTCCCATTCAACAATGTTCCTATGCAGCCTATAAAATTCAGTAATGTGTGGAAGCTCCCAAGCATCAGGACAACATTTCAAACTGGACTTTCTTCAGGCACCTCATGCTTGATTTCTGATACTTTCCAGTAGAGTGGATGATCAAATGTAGCAACTGCAGCAGATCAGTGTTTATTAGCAACGTTGCACAGATGCACTAGAGTAGAGAAGATGCATGATTTATCTCCAGAGTACATGTCAATAATGAGCAGGGAGATTACAGAAGACCCGAGATGATTATAGTCTTTATGTAGCATGTATATCATTGCATTTCAGCTTGTTGGAGGCTGTTTGAATCGTAAAGACATCTCCCACAATATATCAACCCGATGGTCAATGGTGTTGAGAGTTGCCAAGGACTTGAATTTTATGTTTCTGTGAGTGTGATTTGCAAAATGATGCTCCCTTAAATGAACTCTACTTTGTTCAGCTATTCCCAAGTCCACATTCTTCTTCCTGAGAACAGTGAAACTGACATTCTTCTTCCCTGGAGTCACAGTAGTTACCATTCCCATGCAGTGGAAAGTCCCATTCCCATCGAATGTGGTGATATTATGATCAACATTGTCTGCAGCAAACAGCAATGCCATGATCAGTCTATCTAAAGTACCACCGAGTATATTCTGGCCAACAGAAGCAGCAGCATTTTCCTCGAATCTTTGAGCTTTTGAATATGATGAACAATATCCCATGGCTGAAATACTGTCTACAAGAAATCGAAATCTGAAATGTTGATAGAGCTGGATTTTTAACCCAAGCTGCAATGATGCTACTACAGCCTGAACAACTGATTATCCAATACTTGCAATCTTCATGTTACTATCCTTTCCAACAAAGAGATTTTCAAGTAAGCAATGCAAAGTGAGGGGAAGGTAATGTAATGCAGACTGACAATCAAGTGAAGTCTTTGGATATTCATTGGCTTAAGATGGGATGCTAGATTTGATATCACTCTTGATGAGTTTGGCAGCAGTCTCTATAATGGCTTTCTTCTGGGCTTCTTCATCCTTTTCCGAACACTGAAATAGTCCTTCATTATTTTTTGTCTTTTCACGGAATGTTGCAATGTTAGCCAACCCTTCAGACTCTGCTATGAATAGTGAATCGCCATAATTCTCCTCCAGCTTATACCTTAGCCATTTATTACTATAAGCATTGTCTCTTTTTCAAGAAACTCTTTCATTTTATTTGCAAGGTCGTTCAAAATCAGTTGCTCTTCATCATTGTCTTCAAGATAGGCACACATTCTCAAGAATGCAAGAATGCTTGCACCTGGTCCATGTTCATTGGCCTTCCTACCTTCTACATTGTTTTTGTAGTAGACATGCATGGTGCATAGGAATTCCGTAATTTGTCTGAAAGGTAATGTCACATGAACGATTATACAGACATTCTGTAGCATGTAAGCCATTCCCAAGGTACGTAATTCTCCCTTGAATGGTGATTGCCCAGTCATCATTACGCTGATTGCAATGTGGCATAATGCACCTTACAATTGCATCTGTTTTAACAAATTTGTATTCATCAAACTTGACACTAGACTTGGTCTTCACCACTTGTTGTCCACAGAAGAAACACTGGCTCATGCTATCATAAGATCCAGTGAATAACCATGTACCTTCTCTCGTAACAGGTGAATGATGAATGAAAGCAACTTCCTTATCCAAGTCTATTTGCTTCTTGTTGTGTAGTTCATACGACATCTCTTGTGGACCACAACTCCAGCAGCTACCAGAGTGCCTACGCCCCTCTCAATGCTGGCTCTATTAATCTCTTCAGCTCATTTGGCACATATCACCACTCTCTCTTTGTCACCTTCTATTTCTTGGTTGCATAAGGGGCACATTTTTAGACTTTCCATAATACTCAGCTCTGTAAAAAAATAAAAAACAATCGTTTGAACTGTCATAAACATTAGTGCAATTGCTCACAAATGTGTATTGAATAGTTAATTCATCATTCATAAACAAAGCGTATATGTACAAAATTATGTAAACATAAAACCCAATATGCACGTGCCAATCTTTAAAGCAAATTTCAATAATTACGCAATCAAAGCAGCCTTTGAAACAGCGTGCTCTCTCTCTCTCCAATGGAATTGGAATTAAAAACACAATAAAGCAATTTTGACAAGTTGTTTGTTTGCGCCCATCTTAATGATCACGATCTTAATTATATTGTGAAAATTATTATTATTAGTGAAAATTAAGCTTGAAAGTTCAATTTTATTTAAAATAAAAATTCTGATTTTCTTATAAAATTACAAAGAAGTTGCCTATTGCGGGTGCCACATGGTTAGGCAAAAGACTAATAGTCATTTTCAAATAGAACAATTTCTTTTTCAAAATTTGACTAATTGCAAAAGTCACTTTTTGGGAGCACCACACGATTAGTCTTTTGACTAGTCAAAAAAGCTTTTTGACTATTGTCAAAAGACTAACTGTTGGCAACCCCTTTAGGCTTATTCTTTGTTGTCACATTTGGACCTTTTGTGGTAACTCAATTTTGGTAAACTTTTAATATGTTATTTCATATATGTAATGCTACCAAAAATGCAATAAAATGCTTTCTTGGAATTTGACTTGACTATTATGTAAGCAATTATTTTACTCCAAACTTCTGAAAAATTGCTTTTTTCAATTGTTTTATGTTTGTAATTCAATCTGGTTGTGGAGTATCAGGGAAACGGTTCAACCATAGTAACCTCATGAACTATTGAATTTGCATCAATTGTGAGTTTATTGAACTTTTCTTTAATTAATATATTCAGGAAGTGATTTTGAAACTCATGTTGACTACATATGTTTATATATGTGATGTCATTAATTAACTTGAAAGCCTTTTGAATATGCGGAGTGTTGTCTATGAAGTCACAAATAACATTAGCACCAGTATCTTCAAGTTCCTTAATAAATTTGTTTATGACAAGCAGGTTTGGCTGATAAAATATCGTTAAGAACTTCTAACACGTAAATAAATGTGACCCTCCTGAAGCTGGCATTTTCAAATGTCTATTTGAAAAATATAGATTGTAGCTGACTTAGAAAAATTCCATCTGAAACCACACACATTAATATAACCCATGGCGTACTTCACTACAGGCCTCTGCAACATGCAACTAGAGGCATCGACAGGAAGCAAACGAATTACATGCTATTGGGGGATTTTTCATATTCTTATTACTTTTTTTATATAAATAATACCATTAAAGACTATTGTATTAAAAAACTCAGTATCAAAATTCAATATTTATGAGAAATAAATATAATTTACCCTTTGCTCTTCATAAGTTATTTACATTATAGGGAATATATTAATGAACAACAAGAAAATCTATTATTTACTGAAATAAAGTAAATACTGTATATAGGAATGTAATCAAGATAACTTTAGCACTTTTTGTTTTGGCTCTCTGCTTGATCTTGGAGTAGCAAAAGATGTGTAGTTGTTCAGAAAGATGTTTGAAAGAATCTTAACACATTGTTTGTCAATTTCAAAGTGATAGTAGTCCTTCAAACACGTAAGAACGTTTGACAAGGATGTAATGCACACTTATGTTTTCACTTCTCCAAATAACATGCACGCAAAGAATGAAAATTGGCAGAGAGTATCGTTTGGTATCCTCAATTTACCACAGTTGAGTTCCTTTGTAAATTTACCAATTTTTTCAAAATAAATGCAGGTGTCCTCAATTGATTCTGCTTCAGTCTTAAAAGCAAGATACCCGGCAATGTATACCAAGGTTTCCTTGACAGAATTCGGGATGCTATCTTCTAAGATTTCCATCTCTTCAAAGATGTTCAGAGAATCCTCATTCATATTGAAGCTGCAAAGATCGCACTGATGGCCTGATTTTGCCTCAATTTCAAAGAAGTTTTGCCAGTAACATTTGAGCATGATATTAGTTTGATGAATACAAGTTTTTCTAATACTTGACGAACATTAATAAAATATGCTCCAACAACTCCTTGTCTTAATCTACCGAACATATTTTCAAGTGAATCAGTTGTAAATAAACCAAACAGTACATATTCATGTGTAGAAGTCAAAAGTTGCTTAGCAATGTCAACCAATCCTCGACATTTTACAGAAAGACATTTGCATATTTTTCTTCTTTGTTCTGCCATATTGTCATCTATATTTGCCAAGTTCAACAGAAAATTTAACCTCTGATCTGAGGCATCTTTTATTGGAGCCATGTCAGGGTCATTGAATCTCTTGTCACCGTATGGGTTTTTGCAGCTGACGATTTTCCAAAATCGAACAAATATTTCAAGAAAATAAACTGTTCCTTCATTATTGTGAACTGCTGCATTGGATTTTAAATCTGCAATAGCGTCATCTGAGAAGATATTGAGACATGTTGCTACTCTTTGACGTTCAATTGGTTTAGGGAAGATACTGACTTCTTTGAGACGTGACGGCCAGAACANCTTCAAAGATGTTCAGAGAATCCTCATTCATATTGAAGCTGCAAAGATCGCACTGATGGCCTGATTTTGCCTCAATTTCAAAGAAGTTTTGCCAGTAACATTTGAGCATGATATTAGTTTGATGAATACAAGTTTTTCTAATACTTGACGAACATTAATAAAATATGCTCCAACAACTCCTTGTCTTAATCTACCGAACATATTTTCAAGTGAATCAGTTGTAAATAAACCAAACAGTACATATTCATGTGTAGAAGTCAAAAGTTGCTTAGCAATGTCAACCAATCCTCGACATTTTACAGAAAGACATTTGCATATTTTTCTTCTTTGTTCTGCCATATTGTCATCTATATTTGCCAAGTTCAACAGAAAATTTAACCTCTGATCTGAGGCATCTTTTATTGGAGCCATGTCAGGGTCATTGAATCTCTTGTCACCGTATGGGTTTTTGCAGCTGACGATTTTCCAAAATCGAACAAATATTTCAAGAAAATAAACTGTTCCTTCATTATTGTGAACTGCTGCATTGGATTTTAAATCTGCAATAGCGTCATCTGAGAAGATATTGAGACATGTTGCTACTCTTTGACGTTCAATTGGTTTAGGGAAGATACTGACTTCTTTGAGACGTGACGGCCAGAACATGTCTTTTTTCTCAACATTAAATAAGTCCACAGTGTCACTCCATTTAGCTGTGTGATGCTGATCTCCGTCAGTAAACTCAATTACCTGCTGTTTCTCGGTTATCCAATTATTTCGAACAGACTTCAGGAGGTGTGTGAAGTCAAACAGCAGATATAAACCATTTTCTGTTAGCCAGGGTTTTTTAACTTGACATTTGAATTTAGAATAGAAAGACTGATTAGTTATGTTGTTGTCGCATATGATACCAAACAACCGGTTTAACATACACTTCATCAATCAACAGTAAACACGTCGTTTGACGATCTTCTACACCACTAAAAAAACCTTGTACGATTTGATTATCTTTCACTTTATTACATTTAGATGTTAGACGAGTAAGAGTGGCAATACTTGGTAACTGATAATCTTCAAGGAAATGTTTGTAAAAAGCTCTGCTTGTGGCAAAATATTCAAATGCTCGTACTAGTGTTTCAGGCGAATATTTCCTTTGACTTACATTACATGAAGATGAAGTTGATGAGACCTGATCGATAAGAACTTTTTCCTTCCCAGTAACATTCATATTACAGAGAAGTTAAATAGCTTCTTCGACAGCTGACCATGAAGTGAGACGATGAATGCGGTTCACTGACAATGGCTTGATGGTGCAACGACTGCCATAGTGATATGCTGTAAACGAAAAGTCTTCACGAATTTGTAACAAAAACTTTGGAATACAGGTAGGAGTGACATATTCCAACGATTGAATTGTAATATCATTATTTGCAGCAAAAGTACTCAATTGGAATCTGCTCAAAAAAGCTTTTCCTCAGTTGATAATACCCAATTTCAATTGATCAAAACTTCTGATGTGATCTCCTTAAATAAAATTCTGTAACTCGTCAGGCTGAACCATCTTACCGCAGCACTGTTTCGCTTTGTAGGACGCAATTTTCCTGGAGTTGAAGGCCAGAGACTTGCAGGTAATCCATTAAATACAGATGGGGGATTTTTTGGCCGTAGTTTTCCATGAGCAGTTATAGTTGCATACCTGGGCGGCCAGTGTATTTCACATACAACTCGCATTAGATGTGGGAAGATTGGTTCTCGGGATAGCTTTTCTCCATGCTTCCTTTTCTTCGTTCTTAATAGGAAATCTGTACACTATTTCTTTATTTTCTTCATTACTATTTCCATTGCACTTTGGAACACAGCACCTTCTTACCATTATTTTTAATTCCAAAAAAATCATGAAAAATGAAAAACGCGTATGTATTATCAACTGTGTTTCCCACCAAGTGCTTAGTCCTATTTATCTAGAGTATCCTTGGTTATAATAATAAAACAATAAATTCACTTCATAATTGAACATAAATTAAATTTTCAACAATCTTATCATTCGCCTCCAGTCGATGCCTCCAGTTGCACATTGCAGAGACCTGTAGTGAAATACGCCGTGATTGAATGTAACTAATAATTAGTTTTAATTATTTGTTTAAATGCATTGTTAACTTTTTTAGTTAACCCATAGTGAAGATGGAACAAATCCTCCTTCTCTTCAAGCTATTTCAATCACGTCAAATTCAGTTGATAGTAGTGATAATTATGTACGTTTCTCAATTTAATTATCATTTTTTAATTTCCAATTATATTCTTCTAAATTAAATTATTCAAACTTTCAAAAAAACTTTTCTGTTACTCATAAATATTATTTTTTAAATTTTATAGAAAATTGTTTTTTATCACCCGAAATTATTTAGTATATTCCAAATTCTTAAATTAATTATGTGCTTATGACTAAATCTGTTAGGTAAGCGACCCTTTTATTTGTAATGGAATTTGATCTACTGTCTGTTTAAATATTTTTTTACAATTTTTTTAGGCTTTTCATTGTTCTAATCATATCCTTCAACCTTTGGCTAATGAGTGTCATGCGGTAAAGATTTTTATAGCATTATTAAAATAGTAGAAATTATTGAAATGTATTGCAATTTTTAAGTTAAGAATTTATATATTTTTAATGTTTAACCTTTACTGATTTATAGATCATATTTTAGGAACTTTTTGATAGAAAAAGAAACACTGCTAGTGTTTTTGTAAATGATAGCCTTCCAAGTACATGGTTACCACGAATTGGCCAACACAGTAGTTTGGTAAATGCTTATTCTTTTATTGTTAGTTTAGCACTTGTTACAAAGAAGTGCAGTTATGTTCAATTGTTTATGTTCAATTTCGAGAAAAATCAAATTCATTTATTGGATTAAAAAGAATTTAACAAAATTTCATTGAATTTTCATTTTTGTGCTGTAGCATGCTATGGAGGTGTATACATGTTAGAGGCCAGAAATTGTTGACTACTCACATGAGCATGATATGGCAAAACTGAAAGCATGTTTAGATGTAGTTTTGAATCCTTGAATACCATGGTAGGATCTCACTACTTTTCCATTTTCAAAACTGCAATTCCTCCACAAAGATGATCAATCAAAGTGTGCATTAAATATGAGCCTCTTGGTTTCCTTTAAACATATCGAATTTTTATTCTTTGACTCTGCTTCTCTTCCAGACTACTGTGTGCTGATCAAATAAAGAGTCACAGTAGATCTTGATATGGCCTAGTTCCACAGCTGAATGGATGTCATAGCAAGCAGATGATATTCAGTCAAACATGCTTTGACCCAACTAACAAGCTTGGAATCATTATCAGTTGTAACAAAGTACTTGAGCTCAGAGGAATAATTAACAAGATTAAATTGCTTATTTTTTCTTTTATATTCTTTTTAATGTTGACAATAAATATGAAAAATATCTCAATTCACAAACAAATATTAATTTAACAGATTTTTGAATAAAGGTGGATAAGCTATTTAAATACAATAACATTTTTTAGGACGCTTGTGAAGCAGAAATAAATTGTAATAATCATCGAAATGAGGAGCATCTTACAACTTGCTCACACACATGTGAGAACAATTTGGTAAATTTTTGTATCTGATCACGTTAATAATTGGAATCATGCAAATGTAGCTCATTTATTTAAAAGCTTTAAATATAATGTTTATGTTGCTCAAAATTCCATATTTCTAATTTTAATAATTATTATGATAGATTAAACAATGCATTGTTTTGCAATGATTTAGCAAATTGTTTCATAGTTTTACATTAAATTTGAATTTGTTTGAATTTTAGATTAACATTTTAATTTTTTGTTATTTCTTCAATAATGTCTTGTATTTTAGAGGATTGAAGTCAGTGATGACCAAATTATTAATAGTCCTAGCCCTGTAAGTTTGTTTAATTATTAATTTTATATAAGAGGATTTTTGTACAATTTATATGAATTTTGCTGTTTGATTTTAAGTGGCCATTTATTCCGTTAGTTTATGCTATTATAAGAAAATGAGTCACTCTGGTTATTTAAGCAAAACATTTTTAATTTATTTTTGATTTTACTAATCTACTTTTATCAGAAATTTTTGAGAAATCAAAGAAATCTATCAAATTCTTACTAAATTCATGTAATGGAAATTTGTTATGGGGGTTCAGTTAACCACAATTTTGGACTTTTAAAGATATGTGGATGGCTTACATACAACAACATTGGTACAAATGATGCCATTAGCAACAAACAAAGTGAAGGTATAAATACTGCATATGCACAATAGCACACTTGTTATACCTATGCTTGGGTTCTTTTAACCTTTGAGATTTGGCAACATCGATTATCAATGATGTAATGGGTCTACTTGTGATAATGTATATATCAACAGTCACAAATTGAAGGTAATCATTTTTTCTTATTAGAAGAATGAAAATGTGAATTCACTTGTATTGTGCATACCTGGGTTAAAAGAATGAAAATTTTTGGAATTGAATTTAATGGCAAGTTTATTTTTGAAACTAATGGAAATAAAACTATTTTTTTGGCAGCAAATGCATTATATCTGGTTTTAAAATGGAAATATTTGGGCTTTGACAAAGCAGAATTTAAAATACTCTGCACCTCACTTGTGTTTAACAGACTTAGATATGGATGCAATGCGTGGGGAGAAATTAACAGAAAACTGATGAAAAAAGTTGATGGAATCCAAACATTGAAGTTGGGAATTATTGAAGACTATTGTAACATTGAAGATTACATCAAATTATCTGATGCAAAATTATACCAAATGATCAAGAAATGACTCTGAACTCACCCTTTAACTGACTACATACCAAAAGAGGTAATTACTCAGTTATAAAACTATGCAGTAGGCCTGATTGTGGTGATGAGTCTAAGCTTGACCCTGATGAGACATTGATATGACCGGTATCATTTGGTTGTGCATTGAATGCTTTCAATATGTAACTTCTAATGACAAATTATCTTGTTTAATGTGTAAAGCTTCCTTGCATTACACATGCACTGGTTAAATGAAATCAGCATTCATCTCCTTGATAAAATTTTCAGATAAGCTTGATGTTAATGGAAGTATTACTTGGACCTGCAAGGGATGCCTAGAGATGAAGGATGTAGTGTCACCTGTAGGTCTAAATCTCAATTTGAAGCTATCAATGATTCAGTCCAATCTGGATCATAAAACTGCACTTTTGAGAAAATGAGAGAACATTGGTGAATAACCAACAATGTGACTACTGTGTTAGATTTAGTGGTATCCCTGAGATTTCGGATACCATGGTAAATGATAGATTAGATCTACAAATATAGGCGGTTAGTGAAATCATTAACTATGTTGGTTTAATGATGTATAAAGGATTGGGAAATATATGCATGAGAAATTGCCAATGGCACTGGTGAAGCTCAAATCTATATGGGAAGTGAGAAAACTTTTGGCTAGTGCCTACAAGCTCAAAGACTATTCTGAGAGAATAGACATATTGAAATCTCTATCAGCAGAACAACTTGGAATTGAGAATCAACTTCTCAGGAAGAGATAGGAGTTGGTGTATAGCAGCCAATATAAAAAGGTGGCTTAAAAATCAGGCTCTTTTAAATTTATAGTCATTTATCACTCTCCATCACATAGTAATGATGCTTACATGGAGAATATTAATGTATGTTTGAATGATATCACTCTCTCTCTCTCTCTAATCATATTGTTTTTTGTGGTAATTTTAATGTACACTGCAGAACCAAAGACAAGTCAGCATGTGACCAAAATTATTAATTGAATAAACATTCCATAAATGGATTGATTGATGTACCAAAACATAGACAAGGAAACACATTGGATCAAATATTGGTTAGAGAAGATATTTTTATTGAAAACATCAAATATCTACAGACTATGAATTTTTACCAGATCACTCTTCAAATTTTTTTCAAATGAATGGTTTGAAAGACACAAAGGTTGCATCATGTAGGGACATGCTGACTCATGTGACGTCAAGATTAAATTATAGTGAACTTTCACCCTATCTGAGTAATCATATTAGATCTTGTGGTCTCCTCACTTTTGATTGTGTGGATGTTAGTTATGAGAATTTGAATATGAAAAATATCTCATTTCAAAACAAACATTAATTTAACAGATTTTTGAATAAAGGTGGATAAGCTATTTAAAAACAATAAGATTTTTTAAGGACGCTTGTGAAGCAGAAATATATTTTAATAATCATCGAAATGAGGAGCATCTTACAACTTGCTCACACCCATGCGAGAACAATTTGGTAAATTTTTGTATCTCATCACGTTAATAATTGGAATCATGCAAATGTAGCTCATTTATTTAAAAGCTTTAAATATAAAGTTTGTTGCTCAAAATTCCATATTTCTAATTTTAATAATTATTATGATAGATTAAACAATGCAATGTTTTGCAATGACTTAGCAAATTGTTTCATAGTTTTACATTAAATTTGAATTTGTTTGAATTTTAGATTAACATTTTAATTTTTTGTTATTTCTTCAATAATGTCTTGTATTTTAGAGGATTGAAGCCAGTGATGACCAAATTATTAATAGTCCTAGCCCTGTAAGTTTGTTTAATTATTAATTTTATATAAGAGGATTTTTGTACAATTTATATGAATTTTGCTGTTTGATTTCAGTGGCCATTTATTCCATTAGTTTATGCTATTTTAAGAGAATGAGTCACTCTGGTTATTTAAGCAAAACATTTTTAATTTATTTTTGATTTTACTAATCTACTTTTATCAGAAATTTTTGAGAAATCAAAGAAATCTATCAAATTCTTACTAAATTCATGTAATGGAAATTTGTTATGGGGGTTCAGTTAACCACAATTTTGGACTTTTAAAGATATGTGGTTGGCTTACATACAACAACATTGGTACAAATGATGCCATTAGCAACAAACAAAGTGAAGGTATAAATACTGCATATGCACAATAGCACACTTGTTATACCTATGCTTGGGTTCTTTTAACCTTTGAGATTTGGCAACATCGATTATCAATGATGTAATGGGTCTACTTGTGATAAATATATATATCAACTGTCACAAATTGAAGGTAATCATTTTTTCTTATCAGAAGAATGAAAATGTGAATTCACTTGTATTGTGCATACCTGGGTTAAAAGAATGAAAATTTTTGGAATTGAATTTAATGGCAAGTTTATTTTTGAAACTAATGGAAATAGAACTATTTAATTGGCAGCAAATGCATTATATCTGGTTTTAAAATAGAAATATTTGGGCTTTGACAAAGCAGAATTTAAAATACTCTGCACCTCACTTGTGTTTAACAGACTTAGATATGGATGCAATGCGTGGGGAGAAATTAACAGAAAACTGATGAAAAAAGTTGATGGAATCCAAACATTGAAGTTGGGAATTATTGAAGACTATTGTAACATTGAAGATTACATCAAATTATCTGATGCAAAATTATACCAAATGATCAAGAAATGACTCTGAACTCACCCTTTAACTGACTACATACCAAAAGGGATAATTAGTCAGTTATGAAACCCTGCAGTAGACTTTATTGTGGTGAATATCTTGAAAGACACTAAGGTTGCATCATGTAGGTACATGCTGACTCATGTGACGTCAAGTTTAAATTATAGTGAACTTTCACCCTTTCTGAGTAATCATATTAGATCTTGTGGTGTGATCACTCATGATTGTGTGGATGTTAGTAATGAGAAATTGAATATGTTTTTTAAACACATTTGGGATATTCCCCCCCCCATATTAAAATTCATTAAATTCAAAAGAAAAATTGAACTACATAATTCTTCAATTGATGCTTTGGGCTAGAAGTTACAGGAGGAAAAGATTTATCTAAGACAAAAACCAGTACTCACTTTTTGTGTATAGGAAATTAAGAAGCTGTCATCATATTGTGCCAACAGAAGAAGACTAATACTTGGAAGGAAAATTCAATTCTCTGATGTGGAACTCAAAGGGTATTTACACTGCTAGATGATCTCAAGTGTGTTGACTTCTCTGATGCAGAATTTAAAACTTTGATAACAAGATTACTAGTCACTATGATGCGTTTACCTCAGAGAATCAAAATGTTGATAAAATATTGAAGGGTTACTGGACTTCTTCAATCAATATGACTGGATTTAATCCTTTAAAAGAAACTAGATCTCTAATTCTCAATGAAACCAACAGTATGTGATTTGGATAATATACCTTCCAGATTGTTGAGGTTGGAAAATGTTCTAAATTCATGCATTCCTGCAATAACACATGTTCTCAATTTATCACTATCTACTGTTATTTTCCCATCAGTGGCAAAGGTTATTCAAGTAACTCCTATTCCAAAATCCAAAAAAAATTGAAATTAAGGATGTCTCTAATTGTCATTCAGTTGCAAATCTTAGTTTTATATCCAAGGTCATTGAAAAAGCAGTTCAAAAGCAATTTGTCTCATTTATGAAAGCACCCAATTACTGCCTATGCATCAATCACGTTATAGATAACATCATTCTGTGAAGACAGTTATTCTTGCATTGAAGGATGATATTCTAAAGGCAAGAGGACAATAATGCAGTTCTGTTAGTATTACTTGATCAGAGTGCTGTCTTTGATCTTGTCAATCATGATCTTTTCAAAGAATTTTATGAAAATCTGGTATTTGTGGGATTGCACACAAGTGGATGATGTCTTTGATTT
The DNA here is from genome assembly GCA_900660155.1 of Hofstenia miamia. Lineage (NCBI taxonomy): Eukaryota > Metazoa > Xenacoelomorpha > Acoela > Hofsteniidae > Hofstenia > Hofstenia miamia. The sequence goes on along the minus strand of CABFPE010000019.1, from coordinate 70,491 downwards.
GTGGTCATTCTAATTATGTGAAATTGAATGACAATTGTTCAAGAAGTACAATGTCAAAATATGATATGCCACAAGGATCAATATTTAGTGCTTACTTTTTACTGTATACAATGCATTTATTAGTCACTATTTAAGTAGCTTGAATATAGCACATTACATGTATGCAGATGACACTCAATTTCTTATTTGAGTTAATTCAAATAATGATATTGTCAATACTATCAGTAGAGTTGAAACTATTGTGGATGACTTACAGAAGCTTTTATCACAAGCATTTCAATGTAGCAAGATAAAGAAAATAATTTTTAATTCCCAGATTATTCCATTAGATACAAATATCATTAGCCTACCAATCAAGAATCTTGGAATTCTTCTTGACAATAAGTTTGACATGGTTGCTTATATACATCAAGTTTTTAAGACGTCACATCATACTATTCATTATTTGTATTGATTAAGGATGTACTTAACATACCTAAGTAGCAGTTTGGTTAGATCATTAGTACTATATCTATATTTATAAAATGTATTTTGATACAAATTTATCTATTAAACAGTGTAAATTTTGTATCCAGCATAGAAATAAACTTGAGTGTGTTTAGGTTTCCACTTCCTCCAAATCTGATGAGGATTTATGAAAAATGTTTAGATGTTTGATTTGTATTTCACTATTATGTATTTGATAAAAGCTCAAACTTTTCTGAAATGGTTTAAGTTGGCCTTTGCATTAAACTTCTGCACGTCATATTCACTTTTGGAGGACAACCAGTGCTAAAGATAACCAATCACACATTTTAAATTTTTCTGTGTCAAAAATTACTCAAAATCGAATCCTTCAAATATCTTGGAGTACCAATCGATAATAAATTGAACTATTCACATACACATAGAATTACATAAAGTGGCAATCGAAATTATAACTATTTCACATGTAGGCAAATTTGAAAATTCCAAAATGAAATTGATGTTGGTTAACTCTAAGTATTAAGTCATTTTAGATACTGTAGTTTTATTTAATGACATGAACCACTCATTAATAAATATAATGACTCGCAAACTAAATGGGGAGCAAATATTCATAATGATAATTACTTGACTAGGAGTGACAAAAGTTCATATTCTATTCATGATGATGCTTCACTTTTCATAAGATACTTTTCATTAATAATATTTGGGATATTTTAAATCAGCTTCACCTTACATTAAATTACAATTTCCATTATATGTGCATTCAACTTATTATTCAAGAAATTCTAAATTCAGAAAAGTGATGTTTAAAAAAATTTTTCTTAAAAGTTCATTTTTAAGCTCAACAATTGAACTATGGAATAACCTACCAATTGAAATAAAACGAATCAAAAGTTGCAGGAAATTTAACTCAAATCAATGACTACCTCCATAAGTAACACATCCCAAAAATTGGTTCTACGTCATGGAAAGTTTTCAGTTTTTCAAAAAAAGTTAGTTAATATAATTAGCAGTAAATTGGGTAAACTAATTTGTGCATCCCTGTTTTTGTTGTGATTTATTGTTTTTGTACTTCATGTTATTATTGATGCATTAAGTGTAGTATGAGCAACTTTTGTTGAGATGTTTAGTTATGCCAATGTACTACACTTAGTAAGAATTTCTCTTCTATTCTTATTCTGTTGCTCAAACCCAATTTAATTGTATAAATACAAGATAGTAGTTAATGCTTTGTCAATTTAACATCATGCTATACATGTATCAAATCTGATGTATCCTAAAATTATTATGCCAAATCTGTAAGTCTTTGAAATCTAGTGTGTTATGATGGCTCAGGAAATAATAAGCCTATGGTGACAAGTGATTAGAGATGGGATCCGGATAGTAAATTGAATATACCGGATACCGGGTAATTTACCAGATACCAGATAATATACAGTACTGGCCAAAAGTTTGGGAACACTTTCCAAATTTAGAAATTTTTGTATTTTACACTAAAAAACGCAATGTAATAAGAAAACGAAACAATATGATAACACTGTGTAGAAATTTAATAGTTAATTCAGAAAAACTCACTAACATTTTGTATGTCCGCCCTTATTGGACAAACACACAGCAATGCGATTTGACATTGACTTGACCAGCTTTCTACAATAATCATTGGTAATCTCTTGCGCCATACCACTTTGATGTGATGGCAGCAATTTTTAATGACGTTGAGGTCTGGGGAGTTTCCCGGCCAGTTCTCAAGCAGCCCAAAGTCTTGTGATGCAATCCACTGTTTCACAACTTTGGCGCTGTATTATTTTGAGGTAGGCCTTGGCTGTGACTGTCTTGTTGTGAGGAACAAAATGCAGACCAGCACGCCCATTCGCAGTTATAGTACCCCCAAATCATCACAGAAGGTCCTGAGTGGACAGTTTGTTGCGAGCAACGTGTGTTGAATCTTTAGTTTCTTGGTTGTCGAACGTGTTGCTGGTATGATGTAAACTGGCAAATCTTGGATTCGTCACTAAACTTTACTTGATGGAACATCTCAGGAGTGTAGCGTTGGTATTGCCTGCAGAAGCACAACCAGTCTCGAATGTTCTTTGAAGACAATCAAAATTTGGCTGCCGGTTTGCATGATGGAAGGTCAAAGGGAGTATTCAATCAACACCTAATGGTGCGCTGATACATTCTGCACTGCCGCACCCAGATTTGCTTTGACTTCAGAAGATGAAGAGAATGGTTGATTGACGATATAAAGGTGAATGAGACGGTCAGTCTGAGGGATTGTCACTTTTGGTCTTCCAGACTGCTTGTGAGAGGAAAAATTTCGCAGTTGATGATAGCGAGTAACACTTCTGGATACCGAAGATTCTGACACGCCCATTCTAACAGCTATAACGTGATAATTGTATCCCTCCTTGTACAAGATATGAATTTGAGCACGCTTTGATGGTAAAATTTCACTACCATGGACCATATTTCAAACTATAATGATAGTGCTTTTTCAGTGAAAATGTATTGTGTGTAAATCACAAGTTGTGTTAATTTGATTGGCTAAATGAATCTGTTGTAAATTTTAACAAAAAATTGGGAATTCCAGGAATTTTACGAAGTTTCCAGGAAAAAGCATAAAACACGCTTTAGACAGGTTACTGTTCTCAAACTTTTGGCCAGTACGGTATTGTTCAATTATTGCTAGGGCATCTAGAAATATGATTAAAAAAACAAAAATTCACCTTAGTTTTATGACAAAATATGACGGAATATACTTAAATATGCCCTAAAATATGATCATCCATTTTTCAAAATGATCCATTTAGGCAAAATAAAACGTTTTCTATTACTGAGAACAAGATATGAAACAAATACATAATTATAATTCTCTAAATTTTAAAAATACATAATTACTTAAAGCAACTGCTTCACTAAGTTATAATAACAGGACATAAATTTTCATATATTATTGTGGTTGAGATGTCAGTCACAGGCCAAGTTTTATCAACATAGAGAAACATCTTTCAATTGCTGCTGATTTTGTTTGACATTTTCGTAACTTGGCATACAATTCTGATTAAATGTCCATTGCCTTTCCTTCCATTATAGCAGTGAAACCGGTATTTTCTGATTGTGATTTGATTTATGCAATTATTTCACAGGAACCATTTCCAAGATCAAGGTTGAGATTAATAACATCTGTTTCAAATTTCAACTCTTTCAAACTTTGATTATTTTATGATAGCAGCCTTAGTAGGAGAACAGTGCAATCCGACCATTGACCCTGTCAGCTTGTGAATATTGATGGAGGTTGTTGCAGTGACATTATGGAAATTACATGGACATGTACTTGCTATATTGACTCACTTATGTTGGCCTATTTAGTTTACACATTTAATTTATTACCTGCATGTCTATTATTGGTAATGTACGTGAAATTGTTATCTGGGGGTTTACTTTGCATTTGTGATGATACATTGTTGACTAATAATTTTCCTATCCATAAAAATTTCACATGTTTCTATTGGTTAGTTAGTCTACACTGCGGGCCAAAAGTGTTTGCAAATATAAAAAATAGCTGTAATGCGGTTCTATTTTCTCATAAATTAAATGTTGGGGGTTAATTTATTGCCAAAAAAATATAAAATAAGGTTATGAACACTATATAATATTTTGCATTTAATGTCAAGAACTATCACATTTTTTACTTTTTCTTAAAATAAGTGGGCCGAAAGAGTTTGCAAAAGTTTATTTAAACCAAAATTAACCCTTGAAACATAAAACTTATACCATAATTTAACAAAAAAGTAACATATTAACGAAATTTGCGCGTGAACTTGAAAAAAAATTATATTTCATTAACATTTAACATGAAATCCACTTTCTTCCATTTTTCAGCAGCTCTACCAGTCTTCTATCTACTGAAGAAGTTAACCTTTGGACCACTTCGTGCGATATTTGAGCTGTGTTGAATCGCCTTCCATAGATCTTGTTTGCTGGTAAATTTACGCCCATTTTCATGCACCTTCCGCTTTATGATAGACCAAAAGCTTTCAAACGGACTCAAGTCCGGAATTCTGAGGAGGCCAATCCATGGGCCGTTCCCCAGTTATGCCGTGATCTGCCAGTGAACCTTTGGTGAAGCGAGAAGCGTGACTTGGGGCATTGTCTTGCTGGAAGATGATATTCTGTCTAATGTCATCAGTCTGAGAATTTAACCAAGGCAGAAAATTCTTTTCCAAAAATGAACAATAATTTGCAGAATTCATCTTAAGGCCCTCTGGAACGAGAAAAGGCCCAACAACTTGGTTGCCGATTATTCCAGCCCAAATCATTATGCCACCTCCTCCCTGTTGCCTTTTGTAGCGCAGATGAGGAGTTGCACCTTTTCGAAGCCATCCTTTGCTCCAACCATCTGGACCATCTAATGTTGCTCGGGCCTCATCTGACCAAAGTACTTTTGAAATTCGGTCTTAAGATATGTTGTAGCCCATAACATTAGTTTGTTGGCATTCGCTTCACTCAAAGGAGGGCATTTGAATGGTGACCTGATCCTCCATTTTCTTCAGGATCCGATTTCTTGTCCTTTTTGATACTTCTGTAACGCCTGCTTTGTCAAAAATCGTCTTGCTAGTGCTATGAGGGTTCTGTGATAAAGATCTTTTAATTTTCCTCAAATCCCTGCTTGTGTTTACACTTGGCCGCCCCTTTTTATGTTTCTTTCTTTCAACCTTACCGTCATTGACAAATCTCTTCACAGTTCGGTGATCTCGTTTGAGAATTTTTGAAATTTCCAATGTAGACTTGTTATCTGCAAGAAGTGTAACAATTTCTTCTTTCTTTTGCCATTAGCATCTGTTCTTTGGCCATAATTGTTATTTTTTAATAATTTTCAAACACTTTTGGCTCACTTTAAAATGTAAAAATCTGAAACAAACGAAAATTAATGAAAGTTTTTATATTCAAAGTACCTAATAATGACCTGTAATTGTTTATCATATATGAAGAACCATTATATTTAACATATTACTAGAAATTTAGAAAAATATTGGGCAAACACTCTCTTGCAAACACTTTTGGCCCGCACTGTATGTACAATTTTGCTATTTTCTATACATTACATGCAAAGGATTATATTCCTGCTTTTCAAATGCATTGCTATTTTTAATTGTAAAAAATTTCATGTGTTTCAAATGATTAATATCTATAATCATAGTATAAATCATTTTTCAGGAAGTCTGTACATTACATGCAAGGAGTTACGTTTTGTTTTTCAAATACACTGCGATTTCATTGTGAAAATTCCATATGTTTAATTCATTTTTTCACTAATACAAAACGGAAAAAATATTTGCCATACTAAAGCATTACAGGCGTATAAAATATATATTTACATTATAAAGACAATTTTGTTTTCTGAAAAATTATACATGTGACGTTATTAGTAGGATTTATACATATAAATGCTTTCATTAATACACTCTTATGATATTAGTTATACACAATGGTATTTTCTCTGCATTTATTTTTGGTTTATACAAATTTTCAGGTGATGTAAATGTTTGTCACTTTGCATATTTTTCTGTATATTTAGCTTATGTCTCTTGTGTTGCTGTATACATTACATGGCTTTTCTGCTTTTATAGCTTTAATGTACATATTCCTTATCTGTCCATATTGTAGTTGGTATAGAAATGATAACACACTCATTATTCACCGCCTTGGAGCTAATGTCGATTTTTTCCAATCACTTGATATGATTTCCAATTGTTAAACTAGTCACAATTCCATGTTGAGATCACCTAAACATACAAATGCTTGTAAATGAATAGTAAATAATATATGCAAAAATACATGTGCATGGTATTTAAAAAATGGATTGCAAAGATTTTTGAGAAAATTACAAAATAATAATTTATAGTGAAAATCAATTTCTATAAAATCGCCTAACTGTGGTATAAACTTTAATACGACCTGGAAAATTTAATGCATATCCGCTTGATATAATCCAAATGACACAACAAAGCAAAAATCAATATGTAAAAGTTATAGCTTCAATAAGCTACTAGTTAAATACTAGAAAATTTAAAATGCTTTCTGTTAGTTTAAGACAGACGCTAGTAATTAAAAGTAGATTAAAATCCATTGTGTAACTTCATTACAATTATATATATAAATGTACCAAGAGGTTTTCATGGTAAACCTGAGAACACAGCATGACATGCGACCATGTGATTACATGGTAACAACCAGTGACCAACACTTGCAATTAAACAAAATATTCAACATAGCAAAAATCAATATTTAGAATTTAGTTTGAAGCTGATATTTAAAATCATGCCCCATTAATTATTATAACAGGAGATATACAATTAAATGCTGGCCCAATCTTAGATGAATGTAATCTTAAAAATTTAGCGAATCATTATCTTAACGCCAGAAGTCTGAATTCAAATAGAAATCACTTTCTTAAAATTGCTACTCAATTTGTTTCAAATTCAACTTGGTTAAACAACAAAATTAAGCCAAATTTGTTCAATCCAGACCCAGTAATCTTTGATGTTTTTGTTAAAAATAGGGATAGTAGAGGTGGTGATCTTATGATTATTGTACCAAAAGAATTAAATCCAATACGAAAAAAAATCTTGCATCCGATTATTCTGTTTTTGAATCTTTATGGATTGAAATTAAATCACCTACAAATTCCTCCGAACATGAAATAATTTGTGACTTATAATCCAAATAAGAATTTTTTTGTAGAATATACAAAGTATAAATGCGATGAAATTTCAAATATTCCTAATAATAACTATTCCCTAAACATATTAGGTGACTTTAATATAAATTATTTCAGTTTTTTGAAAAAATGCATTGAATGAACTATGCACTATTTTTAACTTAAAAATTATCAACACTCAGACTCCCACTAGAAGAACGACATTAATTGACTATTTTTTATGTAATTCAGAAACTATATATAAACCTTTAATCCTCGAATCTTTCAGTGATCATGCACTCTGCATTTATATTAGTACACATCATGCTAAGTTATCTAAATTTAAAACGATTTATACTAAGGATTTCAAAAACTATTCAGATTAAATCATGGAAAATTTACTTAAAAATATTCTATTCGACTATATTTTTACTCTAAAATCTGATTCACACATGTTAAATTGCATTGTCGCACAGATCAATCAAGCGCTAAGCAAGTTAGCATCACTAAAGTCCCACCGAGAAATTAACAAATCACGGCGATTTAACTTACTGCAACTGATAATCAACTAATTAAGAACACGATGAACATAAAGCAGAAACTCTTTGACCTAGTTAAGTCCAACCATACTGAGATAAATAAAATTGGACAAATTACGAAAGATCAAAAAAATTAATTAAAGACCTACGCACAAAAAATACATCATTAAAACAACGTCGATTTTTTGAAAACTTAAACTCTTCTAAACAAAAGTGGAAATTTTTAAACCGTTTTATTGAATTCCTCTATCAAAACTTAAGCAATCAAATTGTAAATCTACGTTTCAATATAAAAGAATTACAAACTATTGTACGGGAAACTTAGACGTTAATAAATCTTCAGGTTCGACTCACTTACCTTACTTTATAATTAAAAAATTTTTCATGTATTTGGTGACAATTTACCATTTGCATTTAATCAATGTATAGTTGAAAACGAATTTCCGGAGATACTGAAAATTTCAGATATAACACCTCCGTATAACAATAGAGATCCCCTTATCACTAAAAATTATAGGCCAATTTCAATAACGCATCCTTTTAGTAAGCTATTTGAAAGGTTCTGCACATTCAAATCAATCAATATCTTAATCTAAGAATATTTTATCATCCAAACAATATGGTTTTCGCGCTAAACATAATACAAGTGATGCAATTATTTCAATTACTGAAAAAATACCCGCTAATAAATCTTAAATTATGAGTTTCTTAAAAAATAGAAAACAACTTGCATTAATGAATTACATGAAATCTGATTACATTACAACTGATCGAGGAGTACCTCAAGGCACAGTACTAGGGCCTATTCTATTTGCATTATATGTAAATGACATTATTAAACATGTAGACCATAGTAACATTTATCAATTTGCTGATGACACGTGTCTAATAAATACAGATAAAATGCATTTGGGGCCACAAAAAATTTGCCTAGTGATATTGAAAATCTTTCTGGGTATTTCACATCCAATCAATTAAAAATTAATGTTGAAAAAACTCAATTCATTATATTTACCTCCAATGCTGTAAAAGAAATAACAAACAAAATTGAATTAATTGTAAACTGTGTTTTGATAAAACAAAATGATCATGTTACATATTTAGGTGTTGATATTGACAAAGATTTAAAATTTGATAAATTTCTCTTAAAATGATACATAAAATGGCTTCTGGCGTTAGATACTTATACCACTTCAGAAATTTTGGACCAGATTATCACGATCAATTATTACATGCCTTTTGTTTATCGCAATTACATTATTGTTCATTTTTATTTATACATTTTAATTCAAAAAGCCGCTATTTATTATGTTAGAAAATTGCGTTGGCTAGGCGTTTATACTTTTGGGGTTTGTGTTTCTAGTAACGATTTATTTGTGCAGTCACGTACTAGTGGAATTTTTCCCAAAAAGATAATTTTTACCTAGCAATTTAATTTTCCGGTACTGTCGAATTCTGGAACAAAAATATTCTAGCGACAGCTCTTATCTCTGACAATTTACCAAAAATAAGATTAAACTCTCTATGTTAATTTAACTCTTATTCAAACAACGTATTTTACTAAATCCACTAAAACTTTTAAGCAGAAACGTTCCTTCTGTAACAAGTTAAAGAATTTTATCAAATTAGAATTCTACCAGGATGAAAATAACAATTATCTGATTTGAACAATTTACCACAATTATTCAAAGAGCTTAAACAAACAATAAAATAAAGTGTTAAAGTAATTGCAATAAACTATTTAACATAACTTAAGTGTGAAAAACAATACTTATAAAAACGACTTTATTTTAACTTACTAGTTAATAATAACCAAAATCTGCAATAGCAAACAAATATACTACAAACTTAGTAGGCTAAAGAATTTAGAAATTCGGAACTAACTTACTTAGCAATCTGACAGCAAAACTTGCCAAAAACTTTGACTACCACTTTAACCAGTTTAAGCCAACCAATTTAACAGCAAAACTGACAGCGTCTCGTGCTGACCTCTTCTCTTCTAAATGCAAGACTGGACAGTGTTTCGTCTTACTCTCCTGCGGGGTCTAACAACTCGTGTTCGTGTCCTCCTATTTATGCCGTAAGTACAGCCTCCTCGTGGTGATTGGATGTGGATCCATTGACGTCATCATCTTCCTGGTGGGCATTGTAATTTTACTTCGTATCAATTTTCCGGACTTGCTGGCTACCTTCTGGAATCGAAATTGTGCCTGCGCGTCTTTCCGTCGCCAAATTTA
>CABFPE010000019.1:2948-27430 GCA_900660155.1 Hofstenia miamia | reverse complement strand
AAAGTGGGATGAAATTGCCTCGGGTATATATTACTATTAATGCCTCAGGAGAATATATTGATATGAAAGGAATGATAAATGCAGTACAGATAAGAATCGTGAACACAACATTTGAACAATCTTTGGTGGTGGTGGACACACACAACAATCTGTTGCCATATGAGGTTATCTTAGGCAACGACTTTCTGATAAAAAATGGATGTGTTATTAACTATGCCAACAGAACCATAAAGGTTAGAGAAGAAGAGATGGAGATTGAAGAAGAACAAGGGAAGCAGGAAACAATCACATTTCAACTGCAGGAGATATCCACCTACAGCCACACCAATGGAAGATGCACACAATTGAGACGGAGGACACTGTAACAGCTGACATAATGCTGTATGACAACAAAAGCATCAACACCAAATGAGTATTGATGCCGTCCAGTGTCTGTACAATAAAACATGGAAAGGGAAGAATACCAATCCTTAATGCGACAAACTGGAACATTAACCTGAAGAGATCTCAAGTAAGAATATATGGAAAATACATCAAGTCTAACATCAGACTCATCTGGAAGGCAATGGAAGACAATGATGGAGTAATTTGCATGGTCGACTCAAGGACTTGCAAATGAAAACTGATAGTTCTCCACATGGCCGACTCAAGGGCGAGTGGACAAGCACCATCAAAGTCACAAGTACTCCCAAAAGCTGACTCAAGGGCATTGGGATGAAACAGAAGAGGAAGACACATAAAGAACACTGGAGATAAATAACGAAGACTACCCACATCTAGAGGAACAGGAGATCATGCAACTAAGGAAATTGTTAGAAAAACATACATAGACATATATTCAACTATGGAGAAATAAGCATAGAGCAGGCAGTGGGTGAGAAACATAGAATAGTCACAACAACAGACAAACTGATCAAGCTGCCAGTCAGAAGGGTCCCTGAACAGATGAAGGACGAATATAATCGCATACTTGAACTACTAATTGACAACAAAATTATTTGGCCAAGTGAGAGCCCATACATAGCACCAACCATATTTGTAAAACAGGGAGACAAGAATTGTTTATGAATTGATTTTCGCAAATTGAACAAAGTGATGAAAAAGGACTCATATCCCCTACCGCAGATAGAGGACATGCTCTATGAAGCCAGCAAACATAAATACTTTACAACACTAGATTTATGCAAAGCCTACTGGCAAGTAAAGATGGAAGAGGACGATATTGAGAAGACAGCATTCATAACTCCATATGGGCTATACAAATGAATATATATGGCGTTTGGACTCTGTAATGCACCAGCAACCTTTCAGAGGTACATAACAAAGGTACTAAAAAATAAAACACATAGAATGGAGGAAGGGGTTGACGCCTATATAGATGACATCATAGTGACAAGCGACACAATCCAAGAACATCTGGAGAAATTGGAAAGAATGTTAACAATTCTGGAATTAATGGAAATAAGTGTGACATTCTCAAAGAAAAATAGTGTTCCTCAGAAGAATGATAGAAAAGGGAAGAATATGCATGAAGGACAATGCCAGAGAAATGATCTGGAAAATAGAAAAGCCAAACAATAAGAAAGACATACAGAGGATCATGGGATTCTTCAACTATTTTGGAACTTTCATTGCTAACATAGCTGGCAAGACAGCAAAGATGACCAGATTGATGAGAAAATCAGTGCCATTCATATGGACTTGGCAGGAGCAGGAGGAACTGGACAATATCAAAGAAGAACTGGTGAAACTACCATCCCTCAACACACTGGACTATAATGAACAATTCATATTAGATTGTGACGCAAGCAAAGTAGCAATCAGAGCAACATTGGGACAAATGAAAAATGGAAAAGAAGTACCCATTCAGTTTTTCAGTCGCAAACTGAGAGCAAGCAAAGAAAACTAATGCTCTACTAAGGTAGAGATGCTCACATTGATTGAGAGCATCAAGAAATTTCGACATTTCCTCATTGGTAGAGAATTTAGAGTATGAACAGACAACAGCGGATTAGCCTGGCTAAAAAAGTTCTCTGGGGATAAGTCTGGAATAGTGTCATAGTGGATCGAATATTTAAATGAGTTCACATTCACAATCAAGCATAGGAAAGGCACACTGCATAACAACGCAGACTTCTGGACATCACTGCCGGAATACCAGAGAGACGCAGTGAAAATAGACGGAGAGAAGAAACAATTCCAATTCTTGCCACACACTGAGTATGAAGGACTGCCAGAGATAAATGTGGATAAGAAAGGCCAAGCTGTACTACCAATACTAATGAGGGAAGAAATATCCAAAAAAGAAATAGTGGATAAACAAAGAGATGACATAATTGTTGGCGAAATCATAAAAAAGATAGAAGAACCTCAGACAATATTATCAAAAATAACAGCAGGATATTATGAACACTACAAATGGAAAATCAACAAGAAAGGATTACTATATGTTGAAGCCAGCAACAATCAGATTGCAATACCTGACTACTTTAAAAGAGAACTGATAAGGAAAATACATGAGAAGGGCCACCTGGGAATTACACATACAGAGAAGAACTTCAATGCAAGGTTCATAATGACAGCCGTTAGGATAGTCATCGAGGATATCATCAATAAGTGCACGACATGTCTCCTTAACAACAAACAACACTTTCCAACACAAAGGGCACCACTAGAGAAAATTATTGCAACACAACCAAATGTAATAGTCCACATAGACCTGGAAATGTTATTGAAGGATGCAGAAGGCTACCAATATCTACTGGTGATGGTAGACAATTTTACAAAATATGCAAGAATGGTCCCAATGTGGAATACCACAGCAGAACTAGTACTAAAGGAATGGATACTATGACTCTGGCTGATGGAGACGATTATAATGGATAAGGGGCCCCAATTTGAGAGTGGACTTTTTCAGGAAATGGCAAAACTCCTGGAAATTGTAAGTGAAAGGACAACTGCATATCACCCACAGGCCAATGTAGCAGTGGAGCGACTCAATCGGACACTAATCAAGCTAATCAGAGTTGCAACATCAAGGATAGGGGGAAGCAGATGGAGAGAAGTCATCGAGATGATTGAATATTACTATAATACCTTGGTGCACGCAATGACTGGAGTCTCACCATTTAAGGCAATGTTCAGAAGAGAAGAATGCATTTGCAAAACTATCCCCAGAAACGAAATATATGGAAAGTCGCAAAAATCGAAGAAAAAAATCTACCAATAGTGCTTGATGCCAATAATAGACCAAAAGTAAATGTAATCATAAGCTACCCACAGGAGATGAATGAGACACTGGAGAGACCATATATGAGAAGCACAGTGCACATCATATTCAATGATGATTTTACACTGGAAACAATGCAAGCCATAATGGCATACAAATACAAAATAGCTGAAATACCAGAAATTAACATGGACAAAGAAAATCTTACAATCATACATGTACTGAAACAAAAAGAATACACAAAAAACCTGGAAAAGAAGATTGATGAAACATTGAGAATGGCAAAAGTGCAGAAAATGAGAGTAGTAATTATCACAGTGTTGACAAATGAAGACATCCCTGAGCACCTACAGGAGGCATGCATGCAGACTGAAAACATCTTTCCTTGGGAGAGAACAACAAGAAGCACGACAATCCCAGAATTAATGTGGTTTGATCTACAAATAGATTACTGGGCACAAATTTAGAGAATAATGGTAGATCCATGCATTGCGATCAACCTCTATAGACAAACAAAAACAATCGAGCTAATGACAGATATAGATGGCATAGAGAAGGCCAACATGCTATTCATAAAATGCAGTCTGACACAACAACAAGAGTACCTACAACAGATCCAAACGATATGGAAAAACATGAAATTACAACAGAAAGTGGAGGAAAGCTGGCCAGAAATACAAATCAAGGTGCCATCACGAAAATTTCACAAGTTGGTAGAAATAGCACTTACAGAAGTAAACAAAGCCTATGAGCTTAACACGAAAAAAGATTTTAAACAGTTATTATTCAAAGAGAAAGTCGCCAGAGAAGCTAGAGAGATCAAAGAAAGGAACTTCCAAAATATCAGAGAACAGCAAACAGTGGTGACAATGAAGCTCATGTTCACGTGAACAGAATTAGAAGAACTACTAAAGCCATACAATCAAATAGCAATAGATGCTGAATGTATAACAGCAAGAATAGACATCAAAGAAGAAATACGACTAAAACTAAGTAGAAGGGGATTAACACAAGCATTCTGGAACACCATCCCGGAAGCAAAAATGAACTACCCCGCTACAATAGGCTTAGCAACAGCACCACATATTGAAAGGCAAATAGAAACAAAGATTCTGATCTGCACACCGCCAGACACTATTGCGATACCAATGGTCCTCCCAAGATGGAGACTACCAAAAGAAGTCAAAGTTGTGAAAACATTTCTTCATGAATACAAATCATACATGAATATGGAGAAGAAGGTGAAAGCAATAATAGAACACAACAATTACAAAAAGTGGAAAGAAATAATGCTAAAAAACAATAACAGAGAGAGGGTCTACATCGAAGGCACAATAATGCCATATCAACTGTATACACAAGGGAGACCCATTAACATACAACTACAAGATCTTAGGAAAGAAATAGAAGATCAAACTCCAAACACAATAATGCTATTCTCTGGGGTGAACAACATTGTATGGACTGACATTTGGGAGAGGAAGTATCCCTACTACAATGTCATAAAAAGAGTTGAAATTGTTATGATGATGTGGATTAACAATAACGATCCCAACAACATAACTAAGCAAGAAGTAAGAGACAACATTAGCTTCTTTTATAAAGATGTAGCAAACACCCACAGTTTAAGAAAAGTATTCATGTTCTTCTACCCTGACAATCAGATCAGGGAAGATTTAGCCCACATGAGCAGGGCCGACGTGCAAATGACATTGATGATAGGAATTAAAGGGATACAACTATACCACAAATACTACGAAATATTCTCACAGAAAATTAACGAATTATGAGAGATTACGCCAATAGCAGAGGACATTTGAGAAACAAAATTCCTAAAATATGCTAATACAGTAACAAGTGAATGAGAGGTGGTCCTCAAGATGACAAAACAAGTTGAATTCGAGAAAACCATGTGGGCCAATCAACAGGCAGAATCAATAAGCCAGAAGGCGGATACTTTGGTGCATGGAGAGTGAGCTGTGCTAAAAATAATGACCAAAACTTAGGAAATATATTATTACAATTTTAGATCCAAATTAATGACCCATAAATGACTGATAAAGTGACTGTACATGTATTAAATTATAAATGTAAGTTAGGAAGCTGCTCAAAACTAATATATTTAGGAATGCCAATATATTTTGGTAATGGCTACATGTAATATCAAATGAGCAGCTAGTAACAAGTCAGGTTGCGAATAGATAGAACACTTTTACAAAATAGAGTTTAAGTCGAATTGTGTCATGTCTTGAGTATGCACTGAACTAGGATAGGGTACACATAAACTGTATTGATGAGCTGAGGTGTGGCACTCAACCAAATCAAACATCCAAGGACGTGGTGAAACTGGATGTGGAGATCAGCTTCAGGCAGATGCCCATTGTAGATCATTGGATAGATTACTGCATGGCTTCATCACATAAATAGTGAATGGTTAATTCTATTTTACTTTATGTTAACAGAAACAACAGCCAAGCAGTGTGCAATAGGTAAATCCCTACCTGCAGAAATACGACTAGTGTTATGCAGTAACAAGAGATAAACAGTAATAATGCCTGGTAGAGGATGATACAATAAGTTCAGAAACATAATAAATATAGTAAGTGAAGCAATTAATAAAATATCAATTTGTTTTAAACATTTCTTTTATGCAGTCATGCATTTATTCACAATTTATGTTGGATTATTACTAAGGAAATGTTTGTTAATGTTTTAAAACAAGTGTTTTGATATAGCATTATATATAAGTAAGCAATTCCGAATTTATAACTTGAAAGTAACTTACAATCAACTTTAATTGAAACACCTGACGAAACTGTCTCATTTTGGAATGGCCATTTTGCCACACACAGAAAATTAGACATGAGTCGTTTAACCTCAATGATAAATGTTGCACTTGATGTAGAAGTTGTATTATATATATTCAGTGGTGTGAAAGCTTGTTGATTACTATCAAGCAGCTTAATGTCTGCAACAGGGTCTGAAATTGCAGAGGCAGTGATCTCTAAAATCTCATCTTCTAGAAGATGTGTAGTATTAGCATCACAAGAAACTTTGTCTGGGGGATCTAAAATTTCAATGAATTCTTTAAAAACTCAGTAAAAAGAATTAGCTTAGAACATTTATATATTATCTCAAATAATAGAAAATGGACTTCAAAAGGCAAAAACCCGATCACTACAAGTTTGTTTAAAATAATTTATTATGATATAATGTGAAATCCTCTACTATCAACATTAAGCTCTTATTCCATCATAAGTAACTATCATTTACAGTATCTGTTTCAATGATCCATATTCATCAGCATTGTGTTCCTCTAAATTGTTAGTTTTTCTCTGTATATAACTGAATATATCTATAATATACCCTTGAGCCATATGGGTGACCAATGATAATTTATTTAGGTTTCAGTGTCTTCCTTACAGAAAATGTTGCTGACTCAAACAGCATCTCGCCAGCATGGTGCAGATAACAATGGAGTAATTGACTACATGACATTTCTAGCTGTAGCACTTGTGTGGTTTAAAAAAACCACTCTTTTTTACTATATTCGAACTCTAGTAGTTTTCTCAATTCTTCTAACAACTAACTCTGTCCTGTGTTATCAGTTCACATTTGGAACTCCTTTCTGATCAAGAAATGTCCAAATTTCTTAATGCTTTCTGTCAATGCCAGCATCTGTAGTGTTAATGATCCATAGTTTTTTTCTGGTTCCCTCAGTTTCCTGCTAAGCCATTGTACAGGTTCCTCTCTTTTGTTTTTTATTTTTGCCAGACATGNGGAAGAAGATTCATGTCTTGTTGACTCTGGGGTTTGGGTTGCTTCAGAGTTTCTTGGATAGGATGACAATCGTGTCGCCATGGGGGTAGTGGTTTTCAGTATCGCCTTCTTTGCGCTTCCTCTTTTGCTTTTATTATTTGTCATCGTTTCTAATGTCGTAGTGGCATTCCAGTTTGGTTACGATTCAGGGGTCCAATTTGCACCTGTTGCGGTTGAAGTTTTCTGCCTTTGCTGACATTGTATTTCTGTTCATTGCTCCGTTGCTTCCTTTTCACTTTTCCTTTGAGTATCTGAGTCTTTAAGGAAGTATTGCTGTGTCGTTTCCTCTCCATTGACTTTGTTCTTAGTTGTCACGGTCGCCATGTAACATCCTCCACCTAGCTTATTAGGCCGTGTCTAATCCCTGTTAAGGAATGCTTGGTAAATTGCGGGTGAGGTGTTACCAATTTGTTGAACCATCAGACTTTCCTCTCTTATTAACTAGTTATGTTAATTAAATAATGGAGTATTAACCATCACTGTTTAGGTGACAGATCAGTATGACGTTTCCTCTTTAGTTCTCCCATGGGCTCCTGCCCGAAGCTGATCTCCACAAGACAGTTCCTCTCCTTCTTAAACAATGATTGATTCCACGGCACCACCTCAGCTCAACTGAAATTAGTTATGTGTACCCTACGTTAACTCGGTGCATGCATTCAAGTAAAGTTGTAACTGACTTAAACTCAAAGTTGTAAAGTGTTTGTTGTTTTGATTTAGTAAAAGCAACCGGGCATTGACACTAACTGCATTTACAAAATATTAGAATAGCCATTACCGTAAAACTATCGGCTTAATTATTTAAGTAATAAGATTGCAGTTTCCTACACCTACATTTAATAGTATTACATGTAAGGTCATTTATCAAGTCAATTATAGTCGAGTCTCCTACATTTAAGAATATATATATATATATCCCTAAGTGTCGACTATCCAGTCGTTTCAGGCATTGATTATTTCATACATGTATTGATGGATAGTCAGACTAGGCAAGAATCGAAAAACTCCTAACCGTAACATAGGTGCGGTTTCGTGACTGGCACAAAGACCCTAGAATCGATCCCGTGATGGATTCCAGCCACTACTCGACACAACTTGCCTAGCTGCACATTTTATTAAATAATCAAACCAGATAAGAGTAGAATGAAAATTAAATAAACTCCGAAGAATTTATTGTTCATCAAAATTATGGTTGAATCAATGCTATTTATAAAATTTCTACAAAAGTACCTGCTGATTTTAAATTTCAAATGATTCGTCTGCCAATATGGCTGTTCCTACGTAAGCGTTATTTCGCTCAATTTAATTTGTCAAATGTTTCTTGATCGGCTAACAAGTTTTCTTAATTTGAACAATATTAAAGCTTAGTTGCATCTTACAAAAATAACTAAGATCAATAACTAAATTTTTACAATCAATTCTAATTAATGTTAATCATTCGACGTTGTTCTTTTACTAGCAGCTTAGTTGCTTTTTGGATGATGCTACACAAGCAGTATGCAATAAGTAAATCCCTACCCACAGAAATACAGCTAGTGTTATATAGTAGCAATAGATATACAGTGACAATGCCTGGTAGAGGATGTTACAATAAGAGAAAAAATGTGAGACAAGAAAAAACTATTAGGGAAAGATGCAAACAGTTATTTCCAGAGGTACAAATGAAAACTTAACAAAACTGGACTTCTATACATAAAACGTCATGCATAGCAATCCCTGATTATTACAAGAGGGAGCTGGTGAGAAAAATTCATGAAAAGGGACACAATGGAATAATACAAACTGAAAAGACATTCAACACAAGATTTATAATAACAGCCATTAGAAGAACAGTAGAAGACATAATTAATAAATGCACAACCTGCCTCATAAACAACCAAAGTCATTTTCCAAGGCAGACTGTGCCACTCAAAAAAATTATAATGACATCACTGAACCAAATTGTACATGTTGATCTAGAAAAATTATTATAAGACGATGAAGGATACCAATATATCTTAGTCATTATAGACAATTTTACCAAATATGCAAGGATGATCACACTCAATTCAACAACAGCCAAAATTGTGGCAGAAAAAATTATGAAAGAATGGATACAAAAATTAGAACCAATGGAGACTATAATATCAGATAGATGAGTACAATTTGAAAGCAAGTTATTCAAAGAGATTGCAAAACTAATGGAAATTATGACAGAAAAAACAACAGCATACCACCTGCAAACAAATGGGGTGGTTGAAAGATTAAACAGAACAATGATCAAACTCATAAGAGTA
Organism: Hofstenia miamia; assembly: GCA_900660155.1. Taxonomy (NCBI): domain Eukaryota; kingdom Metazoa; phylum Xenacoelomorpha; order Acoela; family Hofsteniidae; genus Hofstenia; species Hofstenia miamia. The sequence goes on along the minus strand of CABFPE010000019.1, from coordinate 18,109 downwards.
CTAACATCAAGAGTCAGAGGCAGAGATTGGAGAGAAGTTATCAAAATGGTAGAGTACTTCTGTAATACATCAGTACAGTCAACTACAGGAATGACACCATACAAAGCAATGTATGGTAGGGAGGTGGCAATGCCCATATCAAAACAATACCATACATATTCTGAAAAAACTGACAATGAATATATAAAGAAAATAAAAAACCAAATAACAGGGATTCCTGAAGTGATGTGCCAGAACATGAAAAGATCCACAATCAGACAAGAGCAGAATTTCAACAAGAAAATTTATGGAAAACCACACAAGAAGTGAGATAAGGTTTACCCATATACATTACTGAGGACACAAGATGTAAACCAAGTGACAAAATTAAAAACACAGTGGTCAGGGCCATTTATCATAACACAGTAATTACCCAATAAAAACTATAAAATTAATGAGGGAAGAACATTACTCTTCCAAAACCTTAATTTAAAATTATAAAAAATAATGATGGGACATATATCAATATGTGTGATCTTGATAGTGTAGCAGAAGAAGAATTCAAAGAAGAATATATACCCAAAACAATAACACTGAGGTTGAAAGAAGAATCATGCTCCAGATGGCAGCAAAAAATAAACATAGATGTGACCTTGAAATATATGGGATATAAATTTACTAACAGAATTTAGGATAGAAAATGAAGAGATCCAAAAGAAGCCAGAGTTGATCACCACTGAAGAGCAGAAGAGTGGGAAGAAATACCCCTCAATGTGATCATCAATTAAAAGACATGATGAGGGATGAACAATCAAGCAGCAGCCCTAAAAACACTAGGTCTCTGCAATCTGATTGCCAATTAAAGGCCATGACAATGGAGTATTCACCACCTTGTATCACAAGGAGAAAAGTAAAAAAGAAGACCTCCACAATCTGATTACCAATTAAAGGGTATGAGGATGGATAAACATACAATGCAGAGAATAAGGAAAAGAAAACCCTCACCCAAATGCCAATTAAAGTGCAGGCGGATAAATGAGGGACAACATTGAGATACCAAGCATCAACTAAAGGGCACAAGGTTGGAACAACAACCAAGAAGAATGGTACCACAAAAACACTCCCCCTCACTCTCCAGCAAAACTCAATGCCAACTAAAGGGCAGAGAGCACATAGCTACAACAATTGGTCCTTGTCTGCAACTAAAGGTAGCAGGTACCAAGGTCTGTTAAACTAAAGGATCCAGATATTCAAGAGATCAGCAATGACTCCAGCATGGATATCTCTGATCAACCCTCAACAAGCTCACTCCCCACTACAGTCTGAAGTTCACAAGCTTTCTCCCATAAACAACCCTCCACAACCACAATGTCATCTAGATCCAAGGAAAGAGAAAGCAGGATGATGAAGATAGGGAAGAAAAGAATACACCCCTACTTGATTACAAACAAAAGAATGTGTTATAGCTCCTATGACAATCTGTCTCCTGAAACAAAAAGGTTAATAAAGCAGCACACATCAACCAAAGAAAATGAAAGCTCAGAAATTCCCATCATTATAGACAAAAACAATCAGCCTATGTGCAACATAATAATCTCATATAGAACAGAAATGAGAGAAAATTTCAACTGGCCATACTTCAAAAGTACAGTTCACATAACATTTGATGAACAATTCACACTAAAAGATGTTCAAAAGTTGATGAAAAACAGAGAGAAAATTATCAACAAATGTGAACTCATAAACCTGGATAGAAATCACCTGACAATAATATACTTTATCAAACAAAATGAAACAAACTCAAGAACATTGGAATCAAACATCAAAGAAATGCTGAAACTTGCAAAAAGATACAAAATAAAAGTAATCATTATCAAAAACAGGAAACAAATGAACAACTTCCAGAGTTTATAAAACCACTTGAAGAGAAATTAGAAAATCTGTTCATTATTGAAAATGAAGGTGCAGGAATATCAGAACTGATGTAGAATTGTGCGCAGGAATATCAGAACTGATGTAGAATTGTGCCAATCCACTTTTCGTATTTAATTCAGAGAAACTTATTACTTTTCTTATTTAACATGCTAAGTAGGTTGGACACTTTCCTAATTCTCTCCTTCACAATGAGTTTTCATTCTATTAACTTAATTTAATACATGTTAGCTCCTCTAACTGTGTAACTCACAACAACTCATTTAGGTGAAACATGGAGAGTGGAAGACAGGATCAACACTCAAAGGTTTGTCATACAGTTCCAGAAACACACCAATCAGCTGCATCTACAAATGAATCTGCCTTGTTAGAGTGGAAACCATCGAAGGAATTGGTATGTGAATAGCAAACTCAGTGTGATGGGATTTGTAACTACTTAAGAATTTAGTGCATTGATTGTTTTTGTTACTATGAAATTGTAAATGGAATTGATTACAGCAACTGGGATGCTTGAGCTTGTTATCAAACCTTACATTTAATAACCCTACATATATAGTAATAAGTAATAGCCCTTCGTACACGTAAACAATCAAGGCTGCTGGCAAGAAAACAAATGCATAAGTCAGCCAAAGGTCTACAATAGGAAACAATGAGCAACTTAATTCTACTATTAACTCAATAATGAATGCAATATAAAAACATGATCTAAACAATCTAAATAGTGTTAATACTAAATGACCAAAGGTGAGATAACGCCATAACTGACTGAGGTTCATTGATAGGAAAGTCATCTTGTAGAATATAATACTTGTATTCATAATAACTGGCAAGCAACAACGAATAGGAAAGCTATAACAGTAAAAACCCCTATACTTATTCGTAACCTAAAAGCACTGAAAGGTAAGTACAGCTGTTGCCCTCTCTGCCGTGGAATGGCTATTAAGAGGTTGCTCCAGCATACCTTTAAACGGATGTGGGAACCACCATACAATTACCCCAGTGCTTGAATGTTTAGCTTTCCATCAAAATATAAAATAACCTGACAAGAGAAAAGTAAATCCAAACTAAATTCATTCATCAGTAATTATATCATTTCAAGCATATTTATAGCACTTCGTAGTAAATAAGCAAATACTTGACTAGTACCTGTTTAATCGATCGTTGTTTACAGTTTTCCCTCAGTTTACAGTTCTGCTAATGATAACGCAATGTCAGCATTAGAGTACGCTGTTTGGCCATCTAATGTTTTGTCAAATACTGTCGAGCATAATTTAAATCTAACTGCACAAAACATTTTACAAAATCAATTAATCAATCCTATCATGTGTTTACATATTAATTGTTATAATCATTATAATATTTTTAGTCTTTGTTTCATCCCTTCTTTCTCTCATCTTGACCACACATGATAGTTTGATGGATTATGTCACACTGATCAACATCTCCAATTAAATGCAATAACACTGGCAGAGAGACTGATGGTAGAGCTGAAAATAGCAGTTGATATGTATTATCTGGTAAAAACCATGGAACTAATAGGAATAGGCAAACAACTGGAGGAGACAGGAAATATCTATCTGAAATGTAGCATGAACCAGATGCCAGAACACTTACAATGCATAGTAGATGTTTGGAAAGAAATGAAAGTGGAGAAACCCTTACAAGAAGAATAGCCACTAATTGATATAAAATCTCTGATAAAAACTCATCACAAATCAGTTGAAGCTGCATTACATGAAATTAGGAGAGCATATGAAATGGACTCCAAATGCATCTTCAAAATATGCTATTTGAGGAAATGAATGCACCAGATATTTGAGCAAGAACATCCATTTGGATATTGGCAATAGCATTAACAGACAACAAAAAATTAGTGCTACCCATAATGAAAAAGGAATGACTTCATATAACTAAAAACAAGAAATATGAAGTAGCTTTAGTGCCAATGCCAATTAACATTAAACCCTCGATGCTACAACACATTGATATCATGTCACTGTCACCAATGAAAAAAGCACAATTAGAAGTTTGAAAAATCTTTCACAAGACTATTGACACAACAGCATATGTTGGGAAGCCCTAGCATTGTAGAACTCACCAACAAAACAGATATATGCCCCAGTGAAATCAATATATTAAATGATGGGACTAGTAAATATATGTGGGGAGTGACATCCAACATGAAACTGAGAGCACTTAAACAACAGTCATGGCTAACAACAAGGGATCTCATAAGAAGAGAACAAGTAGAAACCCTAGAAATGATAAGAAAGATTGAAACCAATGGAGTAAACAAAACTATAACAATGGAAATGAAGAAATACCTGAAGGATTACCCGCAGTGCGCATACCCAAAGATTATAAAAAGATCAGAAATAATGTGAAAAGAAGGAGAGAACTGCCTGATCGAGATAATAGAAATGGTTAGTAAATCCAAGAGGAAATGCAATGAGAAGACATGTTATTGCAGTCAACAACAATCGCACTCACTCCAAACACACAATGAGAGATCAATGAAATCAACCTTGAAAAATAGGGCAAACAAGAACCTAGTGAACTGTCTTGGGTAGACACAGATGATGAACGATTACTAGTGGAAATCACAGTAAAACATGAAAGAAAAAACAAATTAGTCCAAAGAATATATAGAGAGGTTTATGAAAGAGAAACAAAATCATTGATAAAGATACTCTGCACTGAAGCCTTTACTAAAAACAAAATTGGGCGAATGTTACAACTATTTGATATAAATATGCAGTAATTGATTTTATTTGTGATGAACAAATTTTACTAGATTTACTTCATTATCTTGTCAGGTTATTTAATTAATTAAATGGAAAGCTAAATATTCAAGCACAAGAGTAATCCTACAGTGGTCCCCAAATCAATTTAAAGGAATTCTGGAGCAGCTGCACACTACAGTCTTTCAAAAGTGCGGTGCAGCTGTTAGCCTAGATTCCTTGACATGCTTTTAGGTTAGGAATAGGAATAGGGATTTTAATCCGTTATAGCTTTCCTATCATTTGTGAAAGAGATATCATTATTATTACTTTTAGATCAACCATTTATATATCTGAATTGCACTACAATTTCTATGAACCTTATTGTACAATGTATTTACTTATTGGTAAATTGTTGGACTACCAACCGACTTATAGTGTAGTTTTCTTGCAGACAGCTTTGATTGTTCACATGTATGATAGGTTAACATGTATTCTTATATCTGTAGGGTTATATGTAAGGCAAAATAACAAGCAAAAGCATCAAGGTTCCATTACTTCCTTTTATCTACATAGCAATAATAACAAGAACAATCACTGCACTAAATTAGTAAGTTATCACCTACACACTATCACTGAGACAACATTCCAAGCACTGAGAGAACCATTGGTTTCCACTGTAATGTCCAAGTAGTCTGGAGCTGTTACCCAAGAAGATAGCCTCTCTTGCGCATATATTGGCGTGGGGTTTCGACCCTTTACCATCCACTGCTCTCGATCTAAATAAGCTGTTGTTAGTAAAAGCATTCAGGAACGCTGGTGTGATATTAATTTAGTTAATGACTAAAGCAACAAAGTTAGGTTGAGAATGTTTTGGGATCTGTCATACCTGACATATCACATATACTTATTGAATTTGATGAAAAACTTCTAATATCTAGCGAATTATGGGTTGGCAAGATTCTACAATCGCTGAGCTGAGAGGTGCAACTCATTCAACTTGAACGTAGAAGAGTGATGGTTACTGGATATGGAGATTTTCTCAGGCGGATGCCCACTTACCAACAACTGGAAATGATGCTGCAAAGCTTCGTCACCTAAATAGTATCATCTGTTAATTACAGTTAATGGAATTAATAATGTAAAAGTGAAGCAGTATGAGAATAGTACATCCCTACCCACTACCATATCATTCTAATTATAACGGTATAATACAGAAGCCAGATGACAAAGCCTGGTAGAGATATATATATATATATATATAGAAGAAGAAAAAATTTTTATTCAGAGGCACATCAGCAATATATAATATATACTGATCGCAACTCAGAAAGCGTCAAAAATATACAACAAAAAACATTACAAAATAAAATATTCCGCTCTTAGCCTATGGTGTTTTAATTTTTGTTAGTCTCAACAAGTGGGAACTAAATAATAACCTTTCACTTAGGTATGAAACAGTTGAAACACAAAAACTCAAGAAGTGACAAGAAGTCCCAAAGTCCAAAAGTAAATTTATATGAAGAAGAGTACAACACCCACTGACTGCAACACACAACAGCAATGGAAAGAAAAAGAGTTCATCGTATCAGAAGTTCTTTCACTGGCAGTGCACAAGCTTTACCATTGCATAAAAATAGTAGTACACCTTAATATGCAAACACTGACATTCGTATTTCTGGCTCAAACATGACGTCAGGCCACAGGAAACATGGCGACCAGCCTTGCTCACCAATGTTTATGGCTGGCACCACCATGCCACCAGAATATGACAGAGGCAGCGGGTTACAGACTAGACGAGTAAAACATTCTCAATCACCTTTGATCAAACAACCAATGACCTCCCGCTTTTCGGACAGTGGACAGGTCTCCTATGACTGTTAAGCGTACCGTGGTCCATAGTTTTGGGAAGCTATGGCTGTCGACGAAGGTAGTTCTATTTTAGAAACACAGAGGAGTACCATACCACCAGCAGAGAGGAATTTTGTCAACAATACAACCAACTAAGTGAAGAAAATATTGTGACTTTAGTTCTACAGCATCAATTAGTTCTCATAGTTCTTTTATCTCATAAGCATCACTAGATAGAGAAAAATGTTTGTCTATACATTTAACGAAACTGTGCATCCTTGTTGCATAGCAACAAGACGCGTATGGTTTGTAGCAAAGCAAATTATCACTCCAGAAATCGAATCCGAAATACAATCTCTGTTAAAAACTGATAAAAGCGAAGCTGAGAGATTTTTGCATTACCAATTACAAGTGATAGAGAAAGACGCCCGCTAGTAGGCCTAAGCACAATAATATACAACTACGCAAATATTATGAATCAAAAAATCAGTCCTACAGTACGCATTTGCTTCAATTACTGACTATACTTGGAAAACATAAGAACTATCATGCTAGGTTTCCTACAATAAATTTGGAGTGTGAGAATCTGTTAATAATTTAATAAATTATATTTAATAAAAATTACCGACAGGAAACTGGATTACAAACTCAAAGACGTTTTCAGGTGGGTGAAATCACATAAAATCAGCTTAATCATCATATTACCCGAATATTTTGAAATACTTATACCTCAACTTTTGCTAAGTATGGAAACGCTCGAAGATGTCGTTCAGGCGGGTTTAAGTGATGTGGCTGAGTTGCAAGTTTGCAAATTCCATTTTTAACCAGTGTCTATTTCTGTGATAACATGCTGTAAAATGTAATAGAAAATTTTGTTGATTACGTTTATTAAAATTGTGAGTATTTTTCAAATCATCTAAAATGCTTAATTTTAAAACCAATTCCGTTATTATATGTTGAAAAGGACCATGCAATCTTCTTAGTGCATCAGAGAGCAATGATGAGATTTTAATTGTATAAATTCAATTTATCTATCAACTTAATTAAGAGTTTTCCAAACACTTTAAGTAGTTCTTGAGACATAAATTAATAATAAACAAACGTTCTTATTGCGACCGTTTTATTTATGAATAAAATATACTTTAAATTGTACTTTTTACAAATTATTGCTTCTTCGATAATTTTACAGATAATCTAAATCGCTTACTTTTTTTTGTTATATTAAGAATAATTTATAAATATGAAAGCATTATTTATAGATCTAGTATTTTTTTCAAAAATGTTTTGCTCAAAATAATTATCTCGATTTTAATTTTTGTTGTTAGATTTGTATAACATAAATAATTCAAAATTTAAATTGATTGAAGTACATGTAACTATGGATTTTTGTCTTTGATATTTTTTAAAAATGGAAAAAGATTTAAATAGGTAACTAGCCTTTAAATTATTCTGTTCCTTTTATTTAAAATAAGTGCATAAGAGACCGATTGTCTCAAAAATGACATCTGTAAAACTGGCGAAGCACCTCTGAAGTTACATGGAAGGAAGCTGTCGAAATTTCTTAATATATAATTTGCAATTACTAACAGTAATTTTATAGGTTATTAAACCCGATAGTCAAAATGAAGTCAATGTAGCAGATCCTGAATCTTTTCGTTTTACCTTATTTCCAAAGCAATGCTGTTTGAAAGTAAATCAAACCTAAGTGAAAGATTTAATGTTGAGATATAATATTAAGCTAATGATCCAACTTGGCTTTAAGCTTTAATCTGTGGAGTTTAACAGCAATAAGCCCCTAACCCAAAATTCATTTCTGCTACTGAAGTTGATTAATTTGGAGTATTCTATGACAAGCCAACAGTCAGAAACATAAAAGGTAGAAATAGATTTAACTATTTCATTAGTTTTTGAAACATGGGAGACTGCTTAGATTTTAAGCTAAGCAAGGAGACGTAGAACTCAACTAAGACCTCAATTAAATGCATCCACTGACTGAGATGTTATTGATTTTGAATTGTGAAAACGCAATATATGCTCAAGCGCCCACCTCTTTTAGTATAGAACACTAATGTACAGTTTCGAAATCTAACCTGATTTCTTTTGCAAATGTGAATTCATATTATTTGAGTACAGTCAATTTCTTCTAGAAAATAGTAGCTTACTTGCTAATTTTTTAGTATAACAACGGGAGAGTTATCAAGCAAGTTCATTCACGCTTAAAAACGACCCAAATATATATATATATATTCTCACTGGTAAGCATCACAACATGCTTCAATAATTGTAATCAATTACCCTCTTAACATTGCCTCCCCAAGATGGTGTAACAACATCTGATACAATAAATACTACAGACAACAGCTTTTAATGTTGTGCATTTGACCATTTTCTAGCTGAATTACCTGATTAGACATCAATCTTTTAACCCTTTGTTTATGAAGATAGTACGGTTCCATGCAGCTCCACATACAAAAATTCTTCTCATAAACAAAGCGAAGACATTTTTCTTTTGGACTTTCAAAAACTTCAGCAACGAATGACCAATATTCTGGAATTATGGGCGAACTTCCAAAGAGCATTTGAAAAGGTGTTATTTCATTTTTGTCATGGACAACTCTATTGATGTTATATACAGCCTATTATCAAGGCGATGCTCCAACTGTTAACGGAACATCTTCAGCGGTCTTTAAATGTACGATGACATCTTTCCACTATGCTATTTGAACATTTTCAAAGGCTCATTCAAATCTCTGCTCATGAACTGCTTGCCTCCAGTGGCATAACTGACAGGGGCTTGAGCCCCCCTGGTTGGATTTTTGAATATAATGGGCTCTTTCATTAATAAAATACTATATTAATTTTGTACGATATATTTCATGATCAAGCACTGGTTGTCCTAAATTATCATAAGCCCCATAAATAAAGCAACATTGTACTGTATATATTCTTTTTATGTTATCATCCATTGGCTTAAAATTTAAGCCAAAAAATGTTAATCTTTAAGGAACAATTTGCTTTTAATTTTTAGAATTAACTTACACAAGTTGTTTTATGTCTGTAAAAAAGTGCAGAGTTACATGTTTGCTACAGCAAACTATTGATTGTATGTATCAATTTCTTGTACGTTTCCATATATGTGCAATAAGGAAAATCATGTGATGAGGTGAAACAAAAGCAAATTTTTTAAGCTTACAGATTTCAAAAAGTATTGATCACAAATTGATAATTTATGATATCTTGTCAAGAAGTAATCAATGTCAGTGGCTATTACATTACTCCATATCAGTTTTAAGGGACCACTTTAAAAAATTTTGCTCGCTAAACTAAATTGCTTATTGTATCCATAAGGATAAAATCGGTTTTGTTTACATTTTCAAACAATCTTCTCAAAAGCCTATTAAGAAACTCAGGTCTCATTAGATATGAGTAAAGATGTGTGGTAAACATTATTCCTGTGCCTTTAAGATGTGAAAATAATAACTATTCTCAAATAAATATCGTATTTTTTACAAAACATTTAAATTCTCCTTACACGTAATGAACAAAGTCAAATGTCATGGCGCTTGAGCTGTTTCTCAAAAGGTCATGATTTAAAGGAACAAATTGAACATGAAATCCTGAGATGTTTTCCTATATTAGGCATCTTTATTAGTTGAGTGCTTAACTTTTTTCAAGGAATTCACAAGTAAAAAAATGAATAATGCACCAAGTTCATCAATTTAGGCACTTCACAGCACTTTTCAGAGAGGAATTCTGTTTGTTCTCATTGTGACTTGTTATAGAATACAAAACATTTGTGAATGTTGTGGGTCAATTAGTCAAAAATGATTATATCACTCACCAAGAAAGACTTTCGAGAGTTTACGAAATGGAATGACATGCACAATTCATTCCCCAAAAATGCTACAATGTACAGAATTTGCTTTGCACTTGCTGTCAGCAGTGCTGTATTTGAATTTTTTTGATAATTCAAAGCCAAATAAATTATATTTAAAAATATTAATGATACAATATCATTTCAAAATTGTAAAGCTATCAATATTGAACAAGCAGAAGCAAATATCATTGATTTTGAACATTTTTTTAATACATTCAATAATATAAAGATGAGACAATCTAAGTTATTTTATTTCTCATTGGAAATTGGTCAGAATTTTTACTTGGTCTTCTAAGTCTACTTATTTTTCTCATTAACAATGAATGAATCTAATATTTAAATGTTAAGATTAAATTTGATCATTGTAAACATCAATGTTCCCAGCAACAAAGATTTAACTTAGTAATTAGGCATTTTTCAAAAATATCAAGTAAAAAATGAAAAATTACAGAATTCTTCTTTTGTATCGAAAACTCTTATTATTCGAAAATGCAGATTAGTCTATTATTTTTCGTGGTAGAAGTGAAAACCTAGTTCCTTGTAATATACTTCAGCACTCCTGGCGTCTTTAGCCAGTTACGCCACTACTTGCCTTGATCAGAATGAAACCACAGTGGGGGACAAAATCTTTATATCCATTGATCACCCACCACTTTCGCTACTGTAGACGCATTCACTGAAGCAACCGCATATTATTGTTATTATGTAATAATAGGGTCCGGACGACCGCAGAAGCCCAACAATATCAACTGATACAAACTCCCTCGGTTGTACTTCAAGGAATACTGGTAATCTACCATCCTTACACTTTGTACAGTACGATTTGTTTCGATGGCATACCTCGCACTGATTTGAAAACCTTGAAGCTCGTTTTCTCATAGATCGAAAAAAGTGTTCTGCATTTTTAGTTGCTTGTACAACCTTTTTCACCCATAAATGACCTTTATTCTGATACGAACCTAATTATTTCATCAAAATTAGCTTCACTCACTGTACAGCATACAGGATACTGAGGTACAAACTGCGGAGCTTCCGGATCTAATGTGAGAGGTAAGCGGCTCAGAGCATCTGATACAACATTTTGGGGCCCTTTACGATAATAAATGTTAAAATCGTAGATTCTTCAAAGAATTGCAAATAACGACCATGACGGGAATTTGTTCGAGATTTGCGTAGCAATCCAAGCAGAGGTTGGTGATCGGCAATAACGTCAGACTTGTGTCCCCACCGATATGATCGAAAGTGCTTAACTGATAAAACAAGTAAAAGAAATTCGAATAATAAAGTAACCGAATAGTTCACTTCTGCCTTTTTGAGGATGTGACTAAAATAAGAAAATAAGCAATAGGACGCGAATTCTGCAGAATAGCAGCTCCTACCATATTTCTGCTCGCGACAAATTCCAACATAAAGGTCCTATTAAAATTCAGGGGGATGATAAAAGTGTCTGCTCGCATATTAAATTCTTCATTTTCTCAAATGCAGTTTCACAATCATTTGACCATCTGAAAGTCTTAGAGTATTTCGTTTGGTAAATTGGTTTCATAAATTACTCAAAATGAGCCACAAATCTACTGAGGTAGTTAACAAAACCAATTAATATTTCAGCTTACTTCTTAATCTCAGGAGACTTCCAAAGCCTAAGCTTATTCACCTTCTGCAGATCCGGTTGGATACCGTCAGATTTTATCTTAAATCCTAAATAGTGGACAAGGTCAAACGTGAAGTAGCACTTGCTAGGCTTGAACTTAAGCTTCTCTGAATCGAGATAATACTTTTTCAATTATTTGCAGATGGTTCTTAAAATTACTATTAGCAATCAGAACGTCATCAATTTGGGGCAAAAATTTTAAATCAGTTGCAATACCTTTAATTAACCTCTGGCAAGTCACCAGAGCATTCTTTGACCCAAACAGCATCATGTTAAATTCATAATGTTCATTATCACCCGAAAATGCTGTCTTACACTTTGATTCTTCTTCTAATGGAATTTGCAAATTGCCGGAACTTAGATCTAACGTAGTAAAGTACTTAATACCACCCAAATCATTGATAGTTTGATCGATTAATTGTTTGGGAGAACAATCTGATATGGTCTTTTCATTTAAATTGCAGTAATTCACGACAAATCTCATTCCTCCATAAGGTTTCATCACTAAAAAACTTGGGAACTCCAAGGCGAAGAGTTCTACCAAATAACTTCATCTTTTAACATTTTACTAACTTGATTTGCAATTTCCTTTTTCGTAGCATATGGATGACGGAAGGGGAGTAGCTTACCTTGTGTCAATAAAATATGAAATAAGTTTCTTGAGCAACCAAATCACTGGGGTTTTGAGAAAATACAGATTCATAATTACTCAGCATTCTCATCAACTTAGTCGCTCGTGAATTTAACAATTTTTCGCCAATGTGGACCTTTGATATGACAGAGCGTTCATGGTCACCACTATGCTTCATCCTCATCAACGCGAAATCAAATCTAACATCCATCTTTTGTAATCCTTCCAAACCGACAAAATGTTTATGGAAAAACCACTTAGCACTTAATGTAACAGTTTTCTCGAAATGGAAACTTTCCCCAAATACTGCCTCTTTTGTTTGAAATATTAACGCTCGATAAGCAACCAACGTTTCCACCTATGAATTTTCTTACAAATTTGTTTGTAGAACTTATTGTAGCTGCCATAATCGACTCTACAGTTAGAGAATATAGAAACGTTGAAATAAAATGGGCCATTTCGAAAGATTTAGCCCCTGTATTAGCTGCACCCCAAATTATTACTGAATTTCTTAGAGTCTCTGATAAGGCATCATCAATTATCTTTAGATAACCAGATAATTTTACCAATTGACTTTGAATTTCAATAGCGTCCGATAGTTGATTTAAACATATATTACTCCATTCAACAGAAGGATTCGAAGGCCTAGTAATACGATTGTATTCATCTTCAATGGAATTTAGTGCAGTTTTCAAAGTTGATCCTGATTTTAATTTATGCTGAATTCCATTCAAAAATTGAATCTTCTATTGCATTTGGTAAAACTCTCAACTGATTATCTTTATCAAAGTCTTTTTCTTCTGCCATGCGTTAAATTTTAGTTGCTGTGATCCAAAAAATAAACTACTTAATATTGATGGGACCATTAAATATACACACCACTTTGGGTACCAATATAACAACCGGAGAGTTATCAACCAAGTTTATTCATAAAAAACACGCTTACAAACGACCCCCCATATATATATATATAATATTCTGACTGGTAAGCATCACTACATGTGTCAATAATTATAATCCATTACCACCTTAACATTTAGATATATTTTTCTTATTTGAATATCCTTTCTTGTTTTTTTAATTCAACAGCAATATAGAGTCAAAGAAAATTTATTGCTGTAAATAAATAACAGTAAAAGAAACTACAAACTACACAAATACATGTATTTACAAAATAATAATAAAATATATATAGAATAAATGTGTGTGTGTGTCCATGTGCGTGGTGAGCTCAGTGTAAAAAATCAGTAAATGTCTTTTGCATGTTTGTGTCTCCGATTGTATTTTGTCGATGTAAAAGTACCATTCTTAATTTTTTTCTAAATTTTTTGTAATTTTTTTCTATGCTTATCTGATTTTCTAAATCATTTCAAATATTAGAGCTGCTCGTTGAAAACTCGGATAGGAAATACTTCTACAACTAAACTTATATGATCGAGAATTTACTTTTAATTAATCATCAAGAAAAGAAATTGATTGACGGCCATAATTATACTTAAATAAAATTGAAGCTGCATGGAATTTTACTAGCGGGAATGACATATTATACTTTTGTCTAAATTCACTAACATGATCATGTTTACGTGCAAAGTTAATGTTTTTAATGACCAATTAAAAGTTTTTGATAATAAATAGCGGCTTTTTGTATTAAAATTTATAAATAAAAATGAACAATAATGTAATTGCGATAAACAAAAGGCATGTAATAATTGAACGTGATAATCTGGTCCAAAATTTCTGAGGTGGTATAAGTATCTAACGCCAGAAACCATTTTTTGTAACTTTTTTAGGAGAAATTTATCGAATTTTAAATCTTTGTCAATATCAACACCTCAATATGTACCATGATCAGATTGTTTTATTTTAACACTGTTAACAATTAATTCGATCTTGTTTGTTATTTCTTTTACAGAATTGCGTTTTTTCAATATTAATTCTTAATTGATTGGATGAGAAATACCAAGAAAGATTTTTAATATCACTTTATAAATTTTTTGTGGCCCTAAATGCATCATTATCTGTATTTATGAGGCAAGTATCATGTAGCATCATCCAAGAATATTAACCAAAACTCTATCAATGATTTCTGTTAATTCTTGGAAAATGCGTTCAGTAATTTTGACAGTGTAATTACGGCAAGTATTAGTCGCCGAAAAGATTTGGCAAAATTAAGTGTAGACGAATCGCCTGCACACAGTTCTGCATAGCCACGAGGTACGCAGAAATATTTAGCGTGGGAAAACCCAAATTGAAATTAGGCGACTGGTACTTGTTTGACATCAATAATAGGTAAATATGTTTTAATGAATTTTGTATAAATAGGAACTACGAGCTGTGAATTTGATGAACATTAACCTCGTTATATTTTCTCTTTGTTATTACGGTTTGATTATTTAATAATGCAAAGCTAAACGGTTTCTGTGTGCAACAATCGTAGTGCTATTAGCGAAGGAATGATTAATGGGTATCGCGCTCGATTGTTGTATTGCAGCTAAGTTATGGATAGGTGTAAGGGTTTTT